>JAPQRQ010000003.1:5012354-5025301 GCA_037367365.1 Apogon talboti
ATCTATCTATCTATCTATCTATCTATCTATCTATCTATCTATCTATCTATCTATCTATCTATCTATCTATCTTTTTACATATTTACTTTTTTTGTCTTCATTAGTGTAAGGTCACAGGTTTAATAGAAGCTTGAATGTCTACCATGGTGAGCTTTGATTGACAGGTTGCACATATGCTTAATCAAACTTTTGGAGTTTCTTTTTTTTTCATTAATTGCTTTTGTTCCAGACAGACAGTGCCATCCTAATTGGGATCAACAGGTTCCAGTAACAATACCTAAAATTACATTTGTTACTTTTTTTGATGGCGTTTACCATTTTACTACATCAGTATGCTAGTGTTTAGCTTGGCCCCCCCATGTTCCCTTAAAAACAGCTCTTACAACTCCCATTACTGCAACTCCGCCCTTTTTTTTTTTTTTGCAATATATGATCACTTCTGGCTTCAAAAGCCAAGATGTTGGCGGCTGAATTGCAAACTACTGACTTCACAACATAATTTTAGAAACCAATGGGTGACATCACTGTTCATCTGTTCACTATACAGACTATGGTTCTGATCATCAGGTGAGTAATGTAGAGGTCAACAACAACACGCAAAAGTTGTAGTAAAGCTTCAGAGACAGAACTGGAATACAGAACTTTAAAACAACACAATGATACTGTATAATACAACATGCAAGATTTGCTTGAGTAATACATAATCTCTCCTTCAGCATGCATGTCATCAGTCTGCTTTTCGTAAGTTGTATAAAGATAGATACACAGAAATACATTTGATCCTGATGAATGATGATTTAGAGTGATATAGGTTCTTTCAGCTTCTTTTTTTTCCCCAGTTTTAATGCTCATAACCTTCAGTAAGTTCAGTAAGACCAGTCATGTAAACCATGTCACCTAAAGTCGCGTTTCCACTACATGGTACTGGCTTGACTTGACTTGGCTTTTTGCATTTCCATTACGTAAAGAACCTGGAATCTTGTCAGTACTATTTTTTTAGTATCTGCTCGGATGAGGTTCCAAAATGGGTGAAGAGATACTAAAATGTAACGTGTAAACACTGCAGACCACTCATTGGTCAGAGAGTTGTCACTGCGTCATTACATCTTCATTGTGTGGCCCGCCATTTTTAACAAACCAGATTCGGAAGTTGACAGTTAATATAGCGGTAGGCTCGTGGTCAGTCGAGGAGGATCAGACATTTCTGTCCTTGGTGGCCGATGAAAAGATTCAGCGTGAGCTTGACAGGGCAACACATAATGAGTGAGTTTATCAGCAACTCTTAGAGCAGATGACAGTACACTGTTACCAAAGGACCTTCAAGGCAATGCCGGGAGAAGCTGAAGAAATTAAAAAGTGATTATCATTCCATAAAGGACCACAATGGCAGCAGTGGGTCGAATAGAAAAAATCGAAATAGTACAATATTCCTCTTTGTTTTTACTGTCAGCTGTGTTGCGTTGAAGACGACGTCACGGAAGTTATGCGCAGTGTTGCTATGACGACCACATACTATAAAGTCGGTACTATCCTGTAATGGAAACGGCCTCCAAGAACAGTACCTGGTACCCGAGTCAAGTCGATACCGGTACCATGTAGTGGAAACGCAGCATATGAGACATCTCTTTGTAAACTGCCCTGATAAATAAACAGGTACAGATAGTGACTAGGCTGTGAACAGAGCCAGGTGTTTCCTCCATGAGCTGATGGAAACCTAAACAAAACAGATGGAGGGTGAATATCTGAGTCCATAGATACGCAGAAACTTTGAACTGATGACATTTTCACTTTGTCTCATTGCCTAAATCTGTCAAAAAACAACAACTAATACTCATTCACCAATATTTACAGTAACTCTGACAGACAGTAGTTCTAATCTATCTGACTCTCTCTTCAGGGTACTGTTCAAGCCGCAACATTGCTGATTCCTCTGATTTTTTTAAGCCTCAAGGTGTTTTATACCTATGTTAAAGTGGCCTCAAAGTGCACAGGTAGTCACATTCCCTGTTACTCTTAAAAACTCCTCCAAAGGGAATCAGAGTGTCAAACTTTCTTTGACTGACCTTCAAATCCTACCTGTCCAAAAGGGTCATAACTTCATTAATTTAACACCGACCTCATCTTTATCTCCTGGTGGTAGGGGGTTTTGGCTGCCAGAATGAAATCAAGGTCTTGTCAATGTCTATCTTAAAATCCCGCTGAGTTTCAAAATGAGAAGGTTGTGTAAAAAGATCACTTACTGCGTCAGCTGAAAGTGACAAAAGACAAAAATGTCCAGGGTTTAGAG
Organism: Apogon talboti; assembly: GCA_037367365.1. NCBI lineage: Eukaryota > Metazoa > Chordata > Actinopteri > Kurtiformes > Apogonidae > Apogon > Apogon talboti. Next base: position 5,014,642 of record JAPQRQ010000003.1, read on the forward strand.
TTGGAGAACTATGTATAAAAGGTTTGGCCAGCAATGTTGAAACAAACCACAGCATTTGAAGGTACAGTAGCTGTTAAACAAGAGAAGTTTCTATGCTTTGCTGTCCTTTGAGATTGAACAATGTCAGTGTGTCATGTTGCTTTGCTGGTAGAATGTGCTGCATGCTCTAGTGGAGAATGGTCATGCTCCACTTGTAATGTTTCTTATCACCTTATTTGACACAATCTGCTGGGGAAAAAAATATATAGAAAAACTACAAAACACAAGAACACAAACAGATATCAGTTTGGTTCATACCCTGCAGAGGCACTAAGTCCAGCTTTTGACAGGAGCAGAACAAGCTGGGAGTCTTTCGACTTTGGTGAGATTGAAGATCTGTACCAGGCCTTTTGATTCTCCTCAGCAGGCAGGCGTCCGACTGCAAGATGAGGTGGAGCCTCAGAGGCCCCAAGCAGCGGTGTGCAATAGCTTGGAGAGGTACGACCTTCAGACAAGAGCAGGGCAATGTTAGGCCTGTGGGATCTGGATGCTCTGAGGTGGGCCGCCTGTCTGGACCGCACTTCAATGGACACCTGTAGCTCTCTTGTCATGACACCTCATTCCATTCTTTTTTGGTTCAGTGGAGGGCAATTGCAGATGAGAGTGAGAGAATAGGCATGGCAGGGATGCATGGGATGACGAGATGGGAAGGTGTGGAATTACAAAGATCACACACACAGGGGAGTGAAGGAGCAGCAGGAAAGACTGACAAAAGATGTGAAGAAAAGGTTAGACATTCTAAAACCAAAAAAGTGAAGCACAGCTGTTTCAGGTAGATGCATTTGAAATATGTGTGCTAGCTTATGTACCTAAAGTTATATGAGAAGATTGATGCCATACCTTGTCAGTTTTACTACAACATGCATCATTTTCCATTGCAGTTGTAGTTGCTGGTTGTAAAGTAACACCTGGCGAATCTGCCGTAATGTCATCCTCAACGTGGAACACATAGGAACAATGAATGAAGGATACGAAATGGTTCTTAGAGACTAGGTTAGCATAACAATTAGTGTTATAGTGTAATAAATGACTATAGTATAGAAAAATATAAAATAAGCTACAGTGAATGGAGCGAAATGCCTTTTGAGAAATGGTGGGAATGTTCAGTTCAAGAAAAAGACATTTAACTGTCAATTCCATTTAACCAGTCAATAGTCTGTATTTCCATGTCACCTTTTGGTGTTTTCTCAGCTCATCTAAAACCTTGTTGGTGGTGATACAAAAAGACAAACAAAAAAATAATACATATAAAGAGTCAATGACAGAAACTGAGTTTGCAATTAGACTGGAAACAAAAGGAAACGGTCTTAATGCTATGCTATGCAGCTGTAATTTGGTTCATTATTTTGACACAAGGTTAAAATATGTCACTGACCCTTGTGTAGTGCACTATTCATGATTAGTATCTCTCTTTATCACACTATTTGTTCACTAAGCAGTAAAAAAATACTCCATATGGACAATAAACATACACACTGAAAGTCATGTAGCTTGTTCAGGATGTAATATGTATGTTAGCACTGACAAAACTCCTTAATGTTGGTTAATTGTCTAGACAATGTGAATATACAGGCCATATGTTAGCTACATTTTATTTGGAGTGCCTTGCTGCTAAATATAATTTTACCAACCTCTGAACTATGACTTTTATTGGGCCAGCTGACAGGCCAAATGATCCCTCACCAGAACCTATAAGGTTCAGAAATTACTATTTTAATTTAATAATTTAGAGGCTTGGTCAGATCTTATGATGATGGTGTCACCATCAGATCTGACCAAACCTCCAAATTATCTAAAGGAAAAGCAGCAATTCTTCCAAATTTAAAATGGTATTATCTTGTATTAAAAATGACGTAAACATTATCAAAAGTACAAAAGCTTAATTTTTGGTCCATCCACCAAATTTTTAAGCTCTACTTTGATGTAAAATTTAATCTATAACAAAACATTATTCAAAATTTCATAAGGTCTTTGTACCATTTGTCATAACCTTAGTCTGAAAAATAATTTGTCACTAAAAGTAGTGAGAGCAGATAAGCACTCAAAGTAAAAAGAACCTTCTCTGAAAAGTAGAGGCAGTAATTGCAGCCTATTATATGGTTGAGTCATGCTTCATTATGCAAGTAACAGCTTTAAATTTAACTTACAACCCCTGTAAATGTCAGTATTTAATGTTATTAATATATCTGATTTTAACTCTTAATAGAGGAACAAAGTGAAAACACAGATTTCCCAAAATGTCCATCTCTTTCTTTAATAGTGCATTATATAGTGTCATCTAGTGGTGAGGTCACAGATAGTTTCATACCCCTCTTTTCAGTCTCCTAGAAGGTGGCTGCTTAACATGCCAAAAAATACAAAACGTGATTGTTGGACAGTGTTTGGTGCGACTGTTATGAACTGCTGTGCTTCTTATGCTTGCCTTCATGTGCTATTGGGAAGATGATCCTTTCCACTTGTGAATTCGAAATAACCAGTGTGTTGTATTCAAGTGCTTTTGTTGTCGTGGCGAAATGAAAAATGTGAGAGCCCATAGACATGGCACAAACATGCAAACTTCACTTTTTTTTTTTTGGTAAAATATTTTTTTTGCAAATTGTGTATACTATAAACAGTGTTGGGAGTAACGCATTACAAAAGTAATGCATCACAGTAACAGATTACTTTTGTTGTACCACTGTAGTGTAAGGCATTACTAATCAATTTTCAATAATATTTCACTCAGTACATTTTCAGTAGCACTTTTCGTCCAATAATTTAATTCCTCAAATGAAAAAATAAAATAAAAACAGCAGAGGATCTTAAGGCCTTAAGGAATCAAAAATGCAGCAGGGAAGTTTATATGTTCTATGGACATGAATTAACCTCTCAGAACATCATACCACTGAATAAACTATAGGTATGCTGTTCTGTGGACAAAATTAACCTCTCAAAACAGCATACCATGGTATAAACTGTAGGTGAGCTGTTCTGTTTGCGTCCTTTATCTTTCAGAACAACAATACAAATGCTGCTCTGTGCACGTATATTAACCTCTCAGAATAGCATACTGCTATATAAAAATACGTATGCGATTCTGAAAGCGTGCATTTCACCTTTCAGATCAGCATGCATCAGTATTTAACTGCTATGTATTATTATTACCTACTGGAACATCGTGACAAATGTAGGAATGCTATTCTGACAAAGTATGCTCGCCTGATAGATATAGCTGTTCGTTTGGTAAACAGGTATGCTAATCTGACAAAGTATGCTCGACTGACAGAACACCGGCCCGTGTCTTGCTGCTGGCGTAGTTGTTCAATTCAAACAACGATGGTATGGAGTTTGTAGCAAAAACCTGTTTACCCTTAGCAGTACTGTGGATTTGATTCTTGCTGAAATGTCTGCTACATACCTTTGTGTGCTGAGTAACAACAAACCCTGTCCTTTGTTTGTGCATCCACTGTGCTCGAAGGACGGGGTGTTTAGGAATGGAATGGAAGCTTATTTCACTATTATAGTGACTCAATCCGGTGCAAAATGGCACACAGCAATGTCCATTCAAGCCACCCACCGTTCTCTGGAACTTAAAAGTATCCCTCATATTAGATTTACATCTTTTTCTGACAGTTGAAGCGCCCTAGTTTTTCTGTCCGTCAGCTTCCCCGCTGTTGTGACTGGAGCAGGAAGTTAACCGGAAACTGACTTGCTGATCACTGTCAAGATCGGAAGTACATCACAGAGATGGTGCACCAAGCCTATTCTGAGACAGTGATATTGTAAGGTAAGGAAGCTTGGAAGTACAACACTGACTATAAATGTGTAAAATCATCAGCTAGCAGCAGGAGAATGTTAATAAAAGCATTGGTTATCATTCACAATTAATCCCTCATTGCTCTCCGCCATGTTGAGAAGTTCAAAGGTTATTTTCACCTTGGCAACTCATGTACCAAAGTTTTTTCCCAGTTCCCCTGTGAAAAACACGAGGTGCATTTTTTGAGTTTGTAAGTAGTATCTAAAAAAAATTGCATTTACGCATTTGCACTCAAGATGGTGGTGCACACAGACGCAGCGGCTTACAGCTCTCCCTATCTGTGCCTTCTTTTGTGTTTTTTGTGTGTCGTATGTTCGTTTACTTACACTGCTGTGCACTACAATTGTCTGGACTTACTGAACATTTGTTTACAACTGAAGATGACCATTGTCAGCGACTGTCATTACACTCACAACATTCTGGACGAGATAGTGAGACCAGCAGGATCTCTGTGGATTGTTATCGGGTCTGGCAGGTGATGCAGACGGCGGTATGAGAGGAAACAAAAGCGGGGCTGCAGGGCCGAGCTACTGGCTAGGCTAAGGAAACAGCCACTCAAGCCTCCGCTGCCGAGCCTCTACCTCACCAACGCCAGATCCATGGTACACAAAACGGACGATTTGGAAATACAGCTGGCTGGAAATTGCTATGTTCGCAAATGCTGTGTGCTTATCATCACGGAGACTTGGCTACACACACAAATCCCTGATGCCACAGTGCAGCTAGCAGACCGCACGCTTCACCGATGGGACAGGAACAGAGACTACGGGAAGAACAGAGGAGGGGGGCTCTGCATCCAGCACGAAGGCTGGTGTAACAACAGTACTGTCTTGGACGAACACTGTTCTCCTGACCTGGAGTTCATGACAGTGAGATACAGACCCTTTTTCCTACCTAGAGAGCTAGCCGTTGTTGTCATCACTGCAGTCTATGTACCACCAGATGCAAATGTCAACACGGCTCTTTCTCTGCTGTTTAACGGCATCAACAAACACCAGTGCGTCCACCCCTATGACGTCCACATAATTGCAGGAGACTTTAATAAGGCAAATCTCAAGACTGTTCTACCAAAATTCCACCAACATGTAAGATGCCCAACCAGAGGGATAAATACTCTTGATCATGTGTACTCCAACATCAAGCATGCATACAGAGCTGTACCCCTCCCCCACCTGGGCTGGTTGGATCACCTCTCCCTGCTCCTAACCCCTGCATACACCCCCCCTCAGTCGACAAACAAAGCCCACAAAGAGGACCATTACCACCTGGCCTGAGGATGCCCTCCCCCTGACTGCAGGACTGCTTTGAACATACACAGTGGGATGCCTTCTACCATGAGGACCTGGCAACATTCACTGACACTGTACTATCCTACATCAAGTACTGCATTGAGAACATCACTGTGAACAAGTGCATCTGGGTATTCCCCAACCAGAAACCTTGGATGACAAGCCAAGTTCGCATGCTCCTCTGGGCCCATGACTCAGCCTTTAGGCTGCGCTGCGACACCCTGAGACTCAAATGTGGCATTGGCCGAGAGGCTGAACAGCTTCTGAACAGCCCCCCCCCCCCCAACTTAGTCTAGAAGCACAGGATGCAAGATGGGTGCTCTGGGCAGCAGTGAACCCCAGAAAAGCTGCAGGCCCAGACAGAGTACCTGGGAAGGTCCTCAAGGCCTACCAGCCCTCACAGGTCTTCACTGACATTTTCAACCTCTCTTTGGCACAAGCCATCCCATCCTGCCTGAAATCTGCCACAATCATCCCAGTTCCCAAAAAGTTGCCTACAGCCAGCCTTAATGACTCCCCCCCCATTGCACTCACCCCAATCATCACCAAGTGCTTTGAGAGACTGGTTTTAAAGCACATCAAAGCCTGTCTCCCTCCCACCCTGGACCCACACCAGTTTGCATACTGGGCTAACGGATCCACCGAAGACGCCTTAGCCATTGCTCTCCACTCAGCGCTGAGCCACCTGGAGCAACAGGGGAGCTACGTCAGAATGCTCTTCATTGACTTCAGCTCGGCCTTTAATACAATAATCCCGGACATTCTGATCCCCAAGCTTTCCAACCTGGGGCTCCCACCACCCACCTGCGCCCAGATAAAAGACTTTCTGATCAACCGACCCCAGCGCGTAAAACTTGGCCCTCACCTCTCCTCCACCTGCACTCTCAGCACTTGCTCTCCTCAGGGCTGCGTGCTGAGCCCACTACTCTACTCCCTCTACACATCTGACTGCAGTCCCACCCACCCAGAGAACATCATTGTCAAATTTGCGGATGACACAACGGTGGTGAGGCTGATTACAGGGGGAAATGGCCTACAGAGATGAGGTCCTGAAACTTGGCGAATGGTGTGCATTGAATAAGCTTGCACTGAACATCACCAAAACCAAAAAACTCATCCTGGACTTCAGACGGAACACAGCCAACCCCGCCCCCATGTACATCAACTGGAAATGTGTAGAACAAGTCCAGTCCTTCAAGTTCCTTGGTGTCCACATCTCTGCAGACCTCACCTGGTCTGTCAACACCACAGCGCTGGTCAAGAAGGCCCAGCAACGGCTACACTTCCTGAGGGTGTTCAGGAAGGAACACCTGAGAACACAGCTGCTGGTGACCTTTTATCGATTTACGATCGAGAGCCTGCTGGCCTACGCTGTCACAGTGTGGCACTCCAGCTGCATGGAGGCTGACAGGAAGAGACTGCAGAGAGTGGCAAACACGTCACTAAAGATCATCGGCTGCCCTCTGCCTCCCTTGACTGACCTCTTCAACCACTGTTGTCTCAGCAGGGCTAGGAACATCCTGAAAGACACCACCCACCCCGGTTTCCACCTCTTTGACCTGATGCCCTCTGGCAGGCGCTTCAGGTCCATTAGAGCCAGAACAAACAGACTCAGGGACAGCTTCTTTCCCAAAGTTGTCAACATACTGAACTCAAATTTGCACGAATAGAACTGGGGGCCGGTCCACTGCACCGTTCCATTGCACTGACCACTGATCCACTTCCACTTCCCTTGTGTAGTATCTGCACTGGCCTTCCCTTGTGCAATACCTTCCCCATACTGAGCAAGACTACATCATATCTGTGCAATATTCACAGTATTACTTTACTTTATTGTATTTTCTATTGTGTTTTGTATTTCTATTGTGTGATATATAGAATTTTTATATAGTCTTTACACTGTGTGAATGCGTGGACTTTTATGGAGCTGCTTACTGAATCTCATTATACTGTGTATAATGACAATAAAGGCTTTCTATTCTATTCTGTTCCATTCTACCATAATTCCCATAGCACATGAAGGCAGCATGATTTTCAGTTGGGAGGTACAGGCACTATAATGGAAACAGTCTTAATATTATATTGTGCTTTTGGAAATAGATCTCCATCAGTCTCAACAACTGCCCCTTTAAGACTACAGAGCGACTCTAAGCAGGTGGATCAACAGAAAGTGAAGAGGATTCTGAAAGGAGGATGAGTGGACGATTAGGAGGTCACGGTGCAGCGCCTTGGAGACACACTGCGTATAGCCTGCAAATGGTGACCAGGGCAACAGCTGTTCTTAGTAGCAAATGAGTATCTCTGTTGTCTGTGCTTCATTATGCCCCCACAACAAGATTAAACAGTGAACACTTCTGAATTTGTTACAGACACAGAAAGGGAAGTGTTTCACAACAGCTGGATGATTTGGCTTTTATTGTGCCGTCTCATACTGAACCATCACTTATTTCACGACAGCCCCCCCTCAACACTGTTTACAAGTCACACATGAAAATTAACTTTCTATGAACCTTAACATTCAGAGAATACTGAAACATAAATAATTACACATAAAAAAAACCCCACCTGTAACATAATTTCAAGTATTTTCTGCTTGTTCCACCCTCAACCTTTAAATACCTCATCAGTGTGTAGTTAAAGCTCGCAAAGAGGGACAGCACTTGGATAATGGCATTGTAAGCTCTCTGACGTGCTGAGATGCTCTCCAGCGCAAATGTAATTACAGCCTGACAGCGGGCAGAGGCCCTAACAAAGGCCCGATAATCAGCGGCTGGTGATCGGAGCATGCGGCTCATGACCAGGAGAAGCAGTGACGCTGAAAAGTAATTAAAGTCACCCGCAGTGTGGAGTCATGCAAACTGCACTTCCAGCTCACTGCAGTGCCATTTCACTCCTTTTTCAATGTTCCATTATTCTGCCTCTCCCTTTCTTTTCTTATTCTTTCAACTCCCTCTACTCCCCTCTCTCCCTTTCCATCTTCACCCGCCTTTTTCTAAAAACCCTTGTTGTGCTTTTTTCCCCCTTCAATGTGTCCATCATTCCTCCAGTCTGAGAGTGTTTTTTCTCTTCTCCATCCATCACCCGCTGACTCATGAAAGTAGCTGCTACCTCTTATGTGCAAAAGTTAGCGAATAAATGGGCCGAGAAGTCCCACAACTCCCTGTCACACATGCATTCACATGTACATATTTTCTCTAAGCAAAACTAGTTATTGTCATTTGACCTATTACCTCAGTGCATTTCCTGTTACCAAATTAATGTATGGTGCTTATACAAGTTATATTATGCACAATATGACATTTTTGCATTAAGATATCAAAAAATAACAAGGTCTTTGTTGAGATGTTCACTTACTGTATATGATATCACGTTTTCCAACAATGTTCAGTTTCACAGAAATGATCATTTATTTAACACAAAGCCTTTTCATTTCATGTCCTGTTATTGGTAACATACTTCCTTTTTTAACATTAACATTTAACATTATGTGGGCCTGATTCATTAAAATTAAATGACAAAACAAGAATATGTACTGCCCTGTCAGTTTCACACACTCAAATATTTTGTTTGGATCACTTATCACTTTAATTATTGGATGTATTTAACTTGGCATTGTTTATGCGGCAACAATAAATGTCACAACATGTATTTCTGTCCACAGTTGCATTTGTTTTTACCTCACATCTTGTACTGATGATGGGGAGTTGGACCATTGTATCTCTTCCTGGTTTTCTCTATTATATCCCATGTATTCTCAGTCGATTCAGATCTAGACTCTGTGGTATTGTACTATATTCAGGTTCAGCTGACCTCATAACATAAATGAACCTAGACCTGACCAACTGAATCAACCCCAGATCATAACACTGCCCCCACAGACTTGTATTGTAGGTACTAGGCATGATGGGTAATCCCTTCATCTGTCTCTCTTCTCACCCTGATGTGTCCATCACTCTGGAACAGGGTCAATCTGGACTCAACACATGACACTTTTTCCATTGAAACACAGTCCAATCTTTATGTTCTCTATCAAACAAAATGAGAAAAAAAGGAGCAGTTACTCACTGCATCAATTAAACGGTTAAAGAACTTGTTGCAGCTGAAACATATTCATCACTCCAGAGTTAAATCCAGGAGGTGATTTTTATTTTGCATTGATGCCTGACTGACTCACATCACATAGATTTTTAAGCTACATCAATTTTTCTATTGATTGAGAGTCTTCTAGCTGCAGAGATGATATACTGTGTGCTTAAGTTGGGCAATATTATTTTAGGGCTTTAAAGAATTGAGTTTATTATACACTAAAGTAGTCATAAAGTCATCAGTTATTGCACTTTATTGCAGTATACATTTATATGTATAAAGTTTAAGTAGTTTATTTACATCCTCTTGTATGAGTGTCATTTGTTATAATTCCACCACCTGCCACTGTTTATGGCCGCCAGATGAGAATGTGATGGTCTATGAGTCACGGTGCTACTGAGAGTGGAGAGTAAAGTTGAGTGTATACTTGTATGCCCTGTTGATGCAAGAAGATTATTTAAGAGAAACTGTACTTGTCACCGGGAGCGACATGGTGGTGTAGTGCTCTTGTGCCTCACAGCAAGAAGGTCCTGGGTTCGATCCCAACACCGGTCGACGGGTGGGACCTTTCTGTGTGGAGTTTACATGTTCTCCCCATGTCTGCGTGGGTTCTCTCTGGGTACTCCGGCTTTATGCAACCATCCAAAGACATGCACTGATAGGTTAATTGGTTAATCTAAAATGGCCCATAGGTGTGAATGTGAGAGTGTTGTTTGTCTCTGTGTCATCCCTGCGATGAACTAGTGACTTGTCCAGGGTGTACCCCGCCTTCGTCTTTAAGGAGCTGGAATAGGCTCCAGTGACCCCCGCGACCCTAGTGAGGATAAAGCGGGTTCAGAAGATGAATGAATGAATGAATGTACTGGTCACCCTCAGCTCAGAGTCTGGAGAATGTTACCCACCTGTAAACTACAGTTGCATACTAATTATAACATAGCTGTGTCTAAATGCCTCTTAGCTTAGTTGCAAGGTAAGCACGTCCCAGAGCAGGGTGGCCCTTTCGTATCCATGGCATCAGATGTGTGACCACCTCTGTTTTAAAAGTGAGGGGTGTCTATCTGTCCGTTGAATATTGCTCGCTGTGCATGCAGTAGAGTGTGAGCTTATCTCCAGCTAAGCCTTTGCGCTATGCAAAAAGAGTGAAAGAATACCCTTTTCGGTGCTCCCTTGTTCATAACCCCTTGACTCCCCCCGGGGAGCTTAGAGTAAATGCAGAGAAGGGGAGGTAGCCGGTGTGCAGCTATGTGTTGGTGACTTAATCCCTTCATCACCTCTTTATGTTTGGCACTGCTCAGGCTCTGTACTTGGCTCAGTGTCTAGGCCAGTGCTGGAACTAATGATAGGATGTTAAAGAGCAAATAAGGGCCTTTTCCTCCAAAATACCAGGAACTTTTATTACCAGGAACTTATTTACCTGGGTAAAAGAATTCCTGGTAATCTGTGTGCTTTG
>JAPQRQ010000003.1:5030031-5040942 GCA_037367365.1 Apogon talboti
GGTGTGCTGGAAGAGGGAAATATCTAAAACGTGCAGGACACCGGCCCTCGAGGACCGGAGTTCGACACCTGTGATTTTGATTGACTGGTTGACCTAGTATGGTACATGTTTTTGGATGGTGGGATGAACCCAGAAAGAACCTACCCGACCCCCCAACCATGGGAAACTGCCAAACTGTGATGGGATCGAACCAGGACCTGTGGTAGTTCTACACACTGCACCACTGTTTTAACCAGATGATATAAGTGTATGACAAACAAATGTGGACCAAAGAACACATCTCTGAAGCTAATGGAGACTGATTTACTTGCTAATTGGTAAATTAATGAGTGATTATTCATCATTTGAGGAGTAAGACCTGTTATTTTTACCTCTGCATTAGAGAAGCATGAAGAACTACAAAGTACAAATGTTTAAAAAGTGGAATTTTTACACTGATTTCATGCACAGCATTTCAGCGAATGTTCCTTTTCACCACTGTATTAGCTTGTTGACATATACACAACTCTTTTCCTGTCGAGCATGCAGTTTTGGGCGCAGGTTTAAAAGTAGGACAGAGGTTAATGTCACGGCTGCACAGTGGATCTGCCTATTTTCTCAGACATACAAAAAGACCAATGTACTCAACACCTAATTTATGGGCTCAAAGTGAGCAGTAAGTTGGCTAATGGGTACTTTTAGAGTGTAAGAATCATTAGGAAGCTCAGTGGCATGAAACCCCCCAAAGGCTACAGCCACAGTCAGGGTATACTCACAGCCCTGTGTGTCAGGACAAATCCCTTTACACTGTGCTCTTTGTTTAATTTTGAGCTAATCTCTTTAGCCGATGCACTATTTTCTCTGCTATCAGTATGGAGTCCTGCTGATTTATCATATTTGGAGAGGGTTATGAATTAAGCTGCTTATACACAGCATACAGTAGTACTTAATGCAAATATACCCAATTCATCCAATCCAAATGTCAAGTCTCTATAACTAGTTTGAGATTTAAATGTAAAAAAGTTTGTCTCAATGACCTGCAGAGCTTTTTCTTTAATTTCCAAAAAGAATTAATACTCCTGCCTTGGTTCATACCATGAATGAATGAAAAATACAAAGTCACCTCATTTCTATTCACCCCACAGACATGGGTCTATTGCAGACAGATAGTGATTGTGGGCAAGCACTTACTTCTGTGGGGGAAACTACAAAGTCAGGTATTAGGTAGGTTGACACTCTGCCTTTTGAACAATGGAGCTCTGAAAGCACATGTGGCCCTTGAAGCATGAGTCGCAGAAACCAGAGAGGGTGTATTTGCAGGGGAAACACTCAAAATGACAATGAAGGACTGCTTTATTTCATCATCTTCAGGAGACAATATCACAGGAAATAGAACCCGTCCTCATTCATGATCCCTTGGAATCTGTTTTTAATGCCCGTGGTACCTCATAGCATTCATTTTTGATAAGCTGGGCACCAGATGGAAGTCACTGACCGTCCAAAAAAAAGTTGCACCCTTTAATACAGTTCAGGAGCCACATACGACCCAAAATGATCTCAAATGGGTCAGACCAGTAAAATATTAGCATAAATAAACCTAAACATAATGACAACTCTTTTTTCTCTTTGTTTCAATGCAATAAAATTAAGTTACATTACAAAAATGTTTATATTTACAAACTTTCCTTTTACAAAAAATGAGTAACCTGCATGCCCTGAAATGTCTTAAGTAAAATTATTTTATCTATTTATTTTAATAATACTATGCCTCAGTTTATCATTTACATGTGTGCATTACTTACAGATCACTGTGGATCAACAAAGGCAAAAAAACATTTAGAAACAGAATATTGACAGAATATTGTTAAAATTGAACTTATTTTTCTTAAGAAATTTCAGGTTGTTCATATATGTTCAGGTTACTTCGCAAATGTAAACACAGTTGTCATTATTTGTAGGTTCACATGCTATTATTTCACTGGTCTGGCCAAGCTGAACCCTTTGTTGGGCCAGTTTTGGCCCACAGGCCATACGTTTGACACCCCTGCTCTAATATTTAATTGGACCGCCTTTAGCTGTGATTACGGCACCTATTCACTGTGGCATCATTTCAATAAGGTTCTGCAATGTCACAACATTTATTTCCGTCCAGAGCTACATTCATTTTTCACCTTGATTGTGTATTTTTGAGTCAGAGTCACATCCCACAGATTCTCAATGGGGGTTCAGGTCTGGACTCTGTGGCCAATCCATGTGTGGAAATGATGCCTCATGCTCCCTGAACCACTCTTCCACAATTTGATCCTAAAGAATCCTGGCATTGTCATCTTGGAACATGCCCGGGCCAACAGGGAAGAAAAAATTCAGTTGATGGAATAACCTGGTTATTCAGTTTATTCAGGTTCATCTGACCTCATTATATGGAAACATAACGTTACTGAACCTAGACCTGACCAACTGCACCGACCCCAGATCATAACACTGCCACCACAGTCTTGTATGGTAGGCACTAAGCATGATGGGTAATCACTTCATTGGCCTCTCTTCATATCCTGATGCAGGGTCAATCTGGACTCACCAGACCACATAACCTTCTTCCGTTGCTCCAGAGTCCAACCTCAATGGAACAAATTGAACAAAGTGAAGCCTTTTTTCACATTAGCCTGCATGATAAGTGGATTTCTTAAGGCTACACAGCCGTTCTATCCCAAACCCTTAAGTTCCCTTTGCACTGTGTGTGTGGAAATACTTTTACTTTCAATATTAACCCTTTATCGGGCAAGTGACTATTTTTGGTCATATCCACATACATTGCAAGACAGTGGCAGCAACAGTTCCAGTGAGGACAGTGAGTCAACAATCTCAGGTCCAATGTGGTCTACAGGGTCTGTAAGGTCCACCTCTGCATGAACAGTGAGTGTACCTGCTTTGTTAGGTACAATGAAGTAATGGTACTATTGTAAGTACTGACGTTCAAAGGGTTAATGTGGATGTTGACAGGTGTCTGGATCAGCACTTATATAGTTCTAATGTTCTAAATGTGATGTTCTAATGTTCTAAAATACTTGTTCCTTTCACCTTGCATGTGTTTTTCTTGTATCTTTTATATTTATTTCACTATTTTCTTGGATTTTTTTTTTTTGCACTTATGGGTAAGGAACCAAATATGGTAACTTCATTAACCTTAATTTTTTACATAACAATAAAAAATTGTGGAAAAAGTCTTATGTCCTCCAATAACACACAAAGGTTTCAATTTAGAATTTAAGAGTATTTCTGAGTGCCCTATAAAGGATTAAACATATTGGGTTCTACTGGTGTTTTTTTCTGACTTGATTTCAACAAATATCTAAGTGATCGCCAGTCAAGATCATTCAAGATTTTTTTCCAACCACTTCCACTTCTTTTCCATGACCACGGGATACACCTTCTGACATGGTTGTTCAAGAAATAAGAAGCTATTTACTACATCAGTTAGGGTTAAAGAAGATGTCGCAGCTGAAACATAATCACCCATGCAGTAATTATCCAATAGGAGGCATTTACCTCTTTTGCTTAGTTAAATCCAGGTGGTGACTTTGGCAGGGCAGTGCAGGAAGGGGCTGTGGGGGTTGGTGGAATGCCAAAGTTTGTGGAAACCAGGGTTCATGTCCTGTTTCCTGCTGTTTGTTGTTGTCTTTCTTATTGTATCCGGTTCCCTGACCCTTTTGTCCCCTGACCCTAATCCTGGCCCTTTTTCTTACCCTAACCAGGTTGTTTAAATGACTAAACTGTAACTAAATTGTATCCATGGCACTGTCGAGACATCATTTGGACTAGCCCACAAGTTGACAAATTACTCTTTATGACAAAATGTGACTCCCTGACCAACATATGACATGTGGTCAGTATGTGATGAGATGGGAGTCAGAATGTGTAGGTACAGGAGGAACAGGGAAAACAAAAACAATCTGTTGCCACTTTTACACAGAGATCCCGGAAAAAAGGTGAGATGGTGATCCCACCTTTTTTCCACCATTGACTGATTTCCACAGCCAAAGGAGTAACAGAGGTGAGACAGGCTGGACTTTTACACAGCAGACCTGCGTTCTGGAATCAAAGGGGCGGTGACACAGTGCAGCGTATAGTGGGATATGTAACTTGCGTATCAGAAACATCCCAAGCATTGTGTTAGCTCTCAAAACAGCAACTTCAGAGTCTTTCACTGTTCCACAAATGTTAGCATGGATAGAGTCCTCCGCCTGACGTGACAACAGCTCGCGGATCTCGGCGTCTCCCCAGTTTGACATCTTTCTGGTCCCGTTGATATGTTTGTTTACTGTACATGGCCCGCGCTCATTTTTAAATCCCCCGGCGCGGGGGTCACACATGCAATACGTCATCAAAACGTCACACTTTGGTTGCGGAACGAGAGGTGTTCCTTTTACATAGCGTTCTGGAATCCTGATCCCACCTTTATCACAGCTCTGTTACTCCCTCCAGAGGTGTTACAGAGCTGTGACAGAGGTGGGACCAAATGATCCCACCATTTTGTTTCCACAGACGTCATTCCAGAATAAAGGTGAAATATTCCCATAACAGAAGTGCTGTGTAAAATGGGCTTATGTAATTTCAAGTGACCTCTAGTGACGCTAAAGAATACATTCTCAACTCATTACTTAAGGGGGATATTAACTCTAGTCTCCACAGTGCCTGTAATGCAACTTAGCACTTGATGCCTCGTGTTATGAAACAGAAACAGGGAGGGTGTCTGTTTAGAAGCACGGCAGTGCAACATGGTGACAATATATCAGTATAAATACATCCTTCTCAGGTAACAAAACCCAACACTTGCCATTCTGATGGTAGTACACACAAAATGAATCAAAGTTATTAAGAGTTTATTCCATTTCTGCAATTATATCGCATTGAAACCTGTAATATGCAAATCAGAAGTAATACAGTAGCAGTTTATGATCTGAAGACATTAGTATTTTATTGAATTACCTTTTATATTGTATTTCTTCACCTTCGTCTTCACCTTTTTCACATTAAAAAAAAAAGAGGCAAAAACTGCACTTGACAGAAAACCTGCTATTACTAACTTATTGTTTGTTTTAATTTATTGTTATTACCTGTCTTTTAAAGCCTGTATTCTTGGCGTGTGCTGCTGACCTCTTGGCCAGGTCACCCTTGTATAAGAGATCTCGATCTCAATGGGACTCTATCTGGTTAAATAAAGGTTAAAAAACAAACAACCTCAGTAAAACCTGAGTTAAAATAAAGTGATTAATCTGAGTTACACATGTATTTACTATTGTTGGATTATGAATGCCTTTCTCTGTCACTGGGGTTTTTCCAGTGTAAATATATTATTGTATTACATAGGACATTGGGTATTGAGTGAATTTGACTAAAAATAAAAAGCTTTCATACAGGTATAGGACACCAAACAAGAAAGGACAAACATATGCTCTTAATTAAATCCATTTATCTGTAAAAGCTGCTCTACCACAGGACACTGACCACATGTTACTGAGAGTACACTTCGCTGCAGTTTCCTGGAAATTAATTATTCTACTACCAGCTCCATGGACTCGAGCTCTGGTGGACACCGATGCACAGTCACTGCTAATGGAGCCACTGTGGTTTTCCCCGAATCTTCATGTCATTCAGAAAACCATTGTAACAGACTGCTTGAAATAATCTGGGTTTTGGATTCTGACACGTTATATCAGCCAGTTTCTGAGATCTATAGGCAAATAGAAAGAGTAAAGCATCATAAATAGTTGATCATTTTAATCATGGACGTTGGACATGATTGACTGATGTGTCTCATGTTTGGTATATTATATCTCATACAATATACTTCTATTATTTGCCTGTTGATCAACTACATAGGTAGATAATCTTAGAATCACCACTCAGTCGGCTCAGCAGCAGCAGAAGAATGTTTTTATGTGCAACTGAGAATAACTGAAATGTTCCAATGTGTTCAGATGTTGTAAGAGCTCTGTGGGTGATTTTACTCTATTGTAAATTTTGGCAACATGTTTAACAGCCTGACTTTAGGCCAGAAAAGGCTAATTAGTTCCACAGACAGATGGACTTTTTTTCTTGTTAAGTGTGCTGCTGTTCAAGACCCAATAAAAGCCAAATGTGATGTCATTTCACATTGTTTGCATCAGATAAAAAGATGAGTTGCTCTCCTGACAGTCTCGTATCTACTGCCAAACGGTCTGTTGTAATAACAGTGGTCAGATAGATTTCAGGGACATAGATCTGTCAGAAACACTTTTCCTCTTCACGTACATTCTAATCTTCGCTGACCTACACACATATACAAATGTGTATAGTGTTTATGAATGTTAAAAAGTGTCTCTCTGGTCCTATTTGGAGTTAGTGGAATGTTGACGAAATCTGAGGATGAAACATAACAAAACCTTAAATATAACCATTAATATTTCTCGACTGCTGGTTAAAAGTGACAGTAAAATAAATGCACAGATTTCAAGGCCTTCAATTTAAGGCTGTAAAAATAATGGATGCATATAGGTACACACTGTAGGTAGCAGGCTGGGTTTTTTTCTGTATTAAAAGCACAACAGTGTTTACATATCTCAGCCAACTTAAATGAGTCATGGTTATAGTAAATAGAAAGCTTTTACCCGGTGTAGGTTGTAAATGCAAATATAGGTCAATAATTCTTCTTTTAAGTATGTTGGCACTAGTCATTTACCTAGTTCATACATTATTAACCTATGCCGCATAGCTTTATATGATCACTTGTTTATCATGGGCATATAACTAACTGTAATATAACTTAGAAAGAACAATTTATTCCAGGTCTCCTCAGTCTCTCACAAAGCTAACACTGTGCTAGCTGCATTCGTCAAAATATGCTTAGTAAATTAGGTAGCTCGTCCACATCACTAGGAAAACAACTGAAGCAAAACTGAAATTTGTGCCCTGAAACATCACATTTAAGTTCAGGTTCAGGTTAATTTGTTTATACCTGTAGGTAGGTTTGTTTTGCAGTTAGATAATGACATCCTTAACCATACAGTATATAGGGCTGTGCTAAAGTCTTATGTCACATTCTGCTTTATTATTTTTGCAGGGTTGTATTAAACATACATACCTTTTCAGTCTCTCTCCTTCAGAGACAACGAGAAAATACAAGAAACGTGCACATTTTTACAAACACACAAATCATAAATATGTGACTTGTAGAGATAACACCCAGCATCAAGTTTGACAAACATCTGATATGTGATGAATAAAATCTGATGTAAAACACAACAAAAGTAATGCAGTAAAACTCATATTGTCTGGACAAAATAGTTTAAGACATGTTAAGTGCAAAGGAAGGTCACACCAAATATGACCACTTTGGTTTATAGAAGCTGTTTTTTTTCTGAAACTTGTGTTTTTAATGCTGTAGATATGTGCTGTTCATCCCGGTGAATCTTAATAGAGACTGAAAATTACATATGTGTGGTCATTAGAACTGTGATAAAACAATAAAGTTAATGGTGACTTTTGTACAGTACTGTTTAAGCACATAAATGGTGTAAAATGTATAATTAAAAATGATTAAAGTTATTTACTGTGTTTGAAACAGAAAGTTTACATCAAATAACAGTAACAGCCATCCATTTTAGTTTTTGTGAGGGTCACAGGGGTCATAGCCAATGACAACAAGCAAATGCACAATAATTTCAGTGGTATTTTCAGTGATATCTTGAAATTTGATCCTAAGTCATCCTTGTCTGATGGGTTTTACAATACTAGCACTGGGATCCTTTACTTAAGTGAAAGTATAAATACTACAAATCATTTCAAGGTACTATAAAATATTATGTTAGGCTCTTCTGTTTATAACACTATCAGATACATCATATTTGCTTTCATGATACTATAGTAAAAAACAATTTAGGAGTCGAATATGTGTTATGGGGTTGTATAGTGAGGTAAAAGGAACATTATAATAATATATAAAATACAAAGACACTTTTGCACAATTATACTTAAGTACAAGTAGCTGAGTGAAGGTACTCAGTTACAGAGTTAGGAGTATAATTTCTACACTAACAAAAAATTACAGAAAAAGGAGCAGAGTCTGTAAAAACTATACACAACTTCCCAGGGTAACTATGTTCAGTGATAAAGGTCTAAATGTCTGCGTGGGCATGAGTCTGCTACTGATACACCTGAATAGCTGAGAGGTATTAAAGGAATTTAAAAATTCACCACCCTTCAAATACCTTAGATTTGTTCAACAAAATGTACTCTTCAGTGTAGTTATTTATTCATCTCTTTGCTATGTGAATAAGACCACAAAGTTACAAAGGAGAGGACGGATGAATTCTCCAGGAGGTGCAGAAAAACACCACCCCCTCCTGGACACACGCTGTCGGTAAGACTGGAACAGGTCTTTATCGAACCTCCAGACATTGGCCTCAGATGACTGTTTTCTGCTAATATGAATCCATGAAACACAACTAAACCGAAGCATTATCTGTCTTGTGTGTCTTCCATCCGACTTTAAGACATTAGGAAGAAAAATAGTGTTATTGTCTGCAGAAGGACTGAAGTAAAGTTCACTAAACTTTTGATAATGTTACCATAGATTACATTTATATATTGAAAATGTAGTAAATAAAGATGAGTCATAAAGTTAATGAACTAATGTAATGGACTAAGTAATGTCTGTTCCACTCTCTGTCTACAGTTATCCAATATTACCACAACCAAAAGGATGTTATTTCCCTAAATTATTCAACAAAGGCTTGTCTTTCATTAGGAGAACAAATGAAACTCTGTGGACGAAAAACACATTTTCTTAATATTTAGATCAAATGGATGTACTTCAGTCTGTATATCCATAATGATATAAATAAAAAGTGTAAATCAATCCCCCCCCGGGGTTATGTCAGAGGCATATTTAGATATCGTACCAAGGTTTTTCTCTTTCACTATATTTATCTAGATATCAAAACAATCAAGATGATAACACATAGCCCCGAGGGGCCACTTTTCTGGAGATATCCTCATCAGACAAATGGTTTTCATTTCCCTCCTGTCTGCGTTTAAGAGACTGTTGACCCAGATAGCACACAAGACTCCCATTTACCTCTCGCAGAGAAAATGAAGAGCTGTTGCTGCTCCATATTTCTTTATAAAGCTCACTTTAATGGAGTTGCAGCTAATGACTGTAAGATATGATGAACCGCTGGTTATTGTTTTGATAAATGATGGAGTTGGATGGTATACGTGTGTGTATATAGACAAAAACACCCATTCCAATTTCCATTCATCTCAAATATGTGTCACGGTTTTATCCATAAAGAGCAAATACCCACAAAAGGCAGGAATTAGACTGACTTTTTATTAGTGAATTATTAGTACAAACAGGTAAAATAAATTAAAAGTATTGAACTTTAGCACTTTGTAATATTTCTGCAATGAGTGTTTTGTCCAAAAAAAAAATTAGCTTTTATCTTTTATAACAGAACATAAGAGTGACACATCTTTATCAGCTCTTAGAGTTTGGTTTCGACCAGTTCTATATGTAAAGTGTCATGATATAACTTTTGTTATTATTTGGCGCTTTATAAATACATTTTGATTGATTGATTGATTATGAGTACAACCTTTATTTAAGAAGCTGAAAAAGGTTTGATGAAAGAATGCAAGACACCACATATGATTTATAAAAGCACAGCTTATGAAATGTCCTATATTGTGCAAAGAGATGTTATTCCTGAACAGCATTCACTTCTGAGTCATTTTAAGTTACACTGCATTATTTCTTTTTAATTTTTTCATATTTAATTGTCTTATTTTTATTTACTTTGACTTCATTATGTTTAATAGCCATTAAGTCATTACCATCAGCAATTCATTAATTATGCAATACTGGCTCATGGTCAACTAAGACAATAAGCTCAGATCTTTTGTACTGAATATGAATATGTATATGTATATACATACCCCATTCACAGAAAACTTGTGACATTTAGCAAAATGCAGTAAAAATTGACTGATATGATTTCTAAATACTTTTGAAACTTTTTTTGAACTGACAAAAATGATGAGGTGAAAGCATTTTTCCCCAGAAAATTTTGTAATGAGTACATGCTATTTCCTGTATTCTGGTGCATTTTAACATGTGGTTTGATACTTTTATCTTGCTATAGAAAGAGAAGAAATATGGGTCCATTTTGTAATTTCCCCCAGAGTATGAGGATGTTATTCAACGCCAGTTAATATCATGTCAGTTGATATCCGGTTCACATAACCCTAACCCTCAGTGCATGGTATCTGACATCGATTCAGGTTGGACAGGAGGCTAATAACGGCGTGAACATACATGCAGAAAGCTTATAATGCCTACAGATAACACGCCAATTAAAAGTGGCCAGTCATGATATCACCTTGCAGAGATCAATCACAGCTATTTCAGCACCAACCCCTGAACAGTCTTCTGTCCTGGTCCAGGACGTAGACGTTATTATTTTAAACACACATGTCCACAAACTCATCTTTCCGAATATATAAACCATTCTGAAGTGCAACAGCAACACCACATACACAAAAGGTTGTTTTCCACAAAAGTAAAATGTGATAAATGTGTCTTTTCTTACTTTTGAAGGCTGTCTGCAGATCAAACATCCATCCATCCCGTCACATAGAGGGACTGTAGAGTCTGGTTTTCCTTGTAACAGTCCAACGAATATAATCCAGTAAAGTATTTAGGTCCAAACACACGTAAGATCCACAGTGAGTGGAACTCAGTACCTGAGGAAGTTAAACTGCTTTCAACATACAAGGCCTTCACAAAAAACTGAAAATGTGGCTCATTAACACCTACAGCTGCCAACACTAAAAGACAAGCCTGTTGTGATGTGTGATGTTGTAATCAAATGTTATGTTGTGATATGTTGTGAT
>JAPQRQ010000003.1:5067437-5085398 GCA_037367365.1 Apogon talboti
GAATCATTAGGGAAGAACTGTACGTGCTAAGCTGCTGTCTCCACTGACTACATCCATGGTCAACAGCCACTATCCACTGGATTATTTGGTTGTTCTGTGAAAATCCTTATACTCACTCCTCAGCTCTTCAAGGCCTCTCTTCTGCTTCTCTACAGCAGCAACAGTCTGCTACATTAGCAACTTTTGCTGATGAACACAGCCAGCTCCTGTGAAAACCAATCGATCAAGGACTGTGGCTTGAAACAGAAACCACTATGAAAGCGACTCAAGGTGTAATACCACTGATGGCCACTGGGGGTGGCTCTAAAAAGGTCTATCTCCTACTTACACTGAATCTATTTTTAAAAGGCTTTGATGTCAGCTGTGTGAGGTTTGGGTAACACGTCTGACCAACAGTTTGTCTCCCTACTGAGCGGAACTCTCCTAGCTTCTATGCATTGAATAGAACAGCTGACGAACAGTCTGTGGTTAACATTAACACCAACATGACAAATAACAATGTCGCATGAAGGTTGCTATTTTACTGTATCAATAAGTTAGCGTTTAGCATTAGCTCACCCATCACCCACTTTAATTCACTCTCTGGGGGTCGTTAACCAATATAAGATCTAGATGATGTGCAAATGAAGCAAAACAATTCTTTAGCTTAGCTCATTTGTGATGAACAGATTTATGTGTACCAGCTAAATTATACATAGCTATTGTTGTTGTTATCCTTTTACCTTTTCATGCTTTCTCCTATTCTACATATCAAGGAGTTCCTTAAGTGGGTACAGATCCTTTCAAAAATAATCTTCTGCTTTAACAGGAAGTTCTGAAATAATACATGCTTTTCACAACAACCAGGCGAAACATGAAGTAATAAAAGAATAATCATATACATTTAAGTGGATATTAACTGTGTAAATATGTTTAATGTTGTCCTTAAAAGTGCAAAAATAAAATAGCTCAACTTTGGCAAACTTGCAAAATATAATTCCCGTGCATCTCTTGCAAACAGTGCTTGTACAATCAGTGCTTCATAACTGTGCGAACCAGCCAAGTACAAGGCTGTAGTGAATAGCAAAACCTAAAAAAAACCTTCATAAAAATAACGTCTGGAGCTCATACTTATAAGGACAAGACCAGTTATGTAATCCAGCCACAAACTGATAGTACAAACACATGATTCATCTTAAATGGCCAGTTTAACCAATATATCATTGTGACCATCCAGGAATAACACAGTTCAACCAAAAGGCATGTTTACTTTGTGATCATTCATCCATACAAAACTAAAGTGGCTTATATTAAGTTGTCGGTCTTTATGCACTATAATTGTTTTTCTTTTTTACAGATTAATTTATGCATTAGTATACTTTTTGAGTACTTTCAAACAGAAAAAAAAATTATACACAAAAAGTTTAAAGACAGTGAACACAAGGATAACGTGTAGATTTTTAATTTTTTTTGGATGTACTAGAATTGGGATCAAAACAACAGCTGTGATAGTTCTGTCCTAGGACCATACAGACCTGACAGTTCAGCTACAACCCTTGCTGACAGGTAACTTTACTGAACAAACAGATGAACACATTTCATTCTACTTGCTGCCTCTAAAACCCACCTGATTGGCCCTCAGTGGAGCTCTCGCCAAAACAGTCCATGTTGCAACATCACTTGACCACAACAATCTCATTGTACAAATGACTGTGAGGTTTGTTCAGGGATGAAATTAGTACATGTTCTTATCATCAGCCCACACTATTTGTTGCTTATAGAAGGTATGTATATGTGTTTTATGTGAATGTTGGGGGTGTATTGGACACTTCCCACAGTGGCTACTGGTGACACAATGATAAAAGAGACACCAGTAAATCTCCTCACAGGTGACATATTATCAGCTCTTATAGCAAAAAATTTTGCACAGTACAGTCTGAACCTGCATTAGTGTGGGTGTGGTCGAATGGGGGCAGCAGTGATTGTCCATATTTACAATGGACCTCAACGTGAAAGTGACATGGGAGCCAGAAACATTTTTGGGTTATGGGCCAACAAGCAATTTACCACTGAAACAAAAAGGCAGCATTTTAGGGTCCAGAGTCCAGTTCTAATAAACGTCAATGATGAATAGTTAGAAAAACAATAGGAATCAGTGAGATGATCAGTCACATGAGTTGAATGTATAAAAAACTTTCTTTTGATTCAACCATTTACATTTCTGTAAATGTTTTCTAATGTGAAACTTCAAATGCATATCAAATATATTCATTGGACCACACTTTGTATCATAGCAGATTTGGCTGATGTAATCTGCCAGCAGCAACCTCTAGGGATGAAAAGCGAAGCTAACACAAAATCTGCAGTAAACTGAATGTCCACTGGGGGCTGGCTTCAAAATGTCAAAAAGTCAATCCCCACAGACCCCCAAGTTAAAATGACCAATATTACAGCACATGTACATGTTTAAAGCCTCAAACAGAGCTTTAGTCTTGACAGTGTGTTTACTCCTTGTGCACCTGTATGGTCCTCTGCATCTAAAGGTCAACTGAAGAAATCGAAACTGCTCAGAACAGAGCTGCCAGGTTAGTCTTACATTGTCCCATAAGAACAAACACTGTCAGTATGCACCGTCAACTCTCACGGTAAACTGTAAACAATAGGCTTGTGTTCAACACAGTTACATTTTTCAGTAACATTATCTTTTCTACTCAACCAGTTTTTCTTTACAAACAAATTGTCAGATGCAGTCAAGTTTATTCTCATTTTACTAGGTCAGCTGATAATGGCCACATTATGTTGCCACATCCAAAATCAAATGCTTTAAAGAGGACAGTTATTTATCGTGCCATCAGTCACTGGAATAATTGCCTCCTGAACATACATAAACTGAATGGTAAATCATCTTTCAAGTATCACCTGAGAAGACACTACTTAAATACTGTATCTGAGCAAGTATTTTATGGAGGGGAGTCTTTTCTTTGATGGATGCAACTTATGAATGTAGTAACTAATCTCATATTTTTCTGATGTTGTTTTATGTTTGTAATAATGGTGGGACTCGATAAAAAAAATCAAATCAATTAGTGACCTAGTAATTAATTATGATTAATTAATTACAAGGTATTTTAAATCGTATTTTAATCACATCTCAATATTTGACACCAGAAGGAACATTTTCCAATTCAAATAGATTTGGGTAGATGACTAAATAAATGAATAGACACATACATAATTTTAAACAACTAAATCCTGTTTATTACTTTATATAATCTGCTAAACATGTTTGTTTTGTAAATGAACAGTACTTTCAAGTACATTTCAGCAGAGCAGTAAAGTAATAAATAAATATCCTTAGCCAAAAATAAACAGACCAACAGTTAAAGTGCCATAAAAGATTAAGTGCCATACCATCTAAAATGGTAAAGAAAAATGGTCCCTTAACTGACCTCAGTCCCTCTTTCCCTTTACTTTCTTTTCAGTGTCATAAAGCTTCTGGATTTAGTTTAAAATTGTCTTTCTGCACAGCAGTTCATCAGCGGGGGTCAGATGGTTATCTGTAGTGCTGTTGTGACTAATTTATTTGGGTTTAGAGAAAACCAGGCAATTCATCTTGGTTTAACTTTATATTTAAATGGTATATTATTCGTCTTATTTTCAGATATTTCAGTTAATTGTCAACAGTAAAAGAGTCATAACAAAGCTGATAATTATTAAGAGAAAACGCTTTAATTTATACGATTTCAGGGAGTGCTTTTATTTTGAAGTCGGCCAAAGTACCTTTAGCATCAGCGTTAGCGCTACCTCCGGTGTTCGTACAAGCCGCAACGTGCTTGTCATTCAGGTGGTAGTGTAGGCTGGACTAACTGCGGTGGCATCCAAACTCTTTGTGGTATAGTTGCACACAACAGTGCTCTTATCTAGGCTTCCACCCAACCTTTTTTTAAATGTTAAATATCCCGTCCATCACGTCCTAAAGTTTCCGCTTCCGCTTGTTCAGTGCATCGATATAATCGTTATGCTAGAAACACGTGTACTGAGAAACGTTCTGTGTTGTCTGGAGTGTAAAAATAAAATTTAACGCCGTTATTTGTCCTATAATTAATTATCGAAATTAACGCGTTAAAGTCCCAGCCCTAGTTTTTAATGATGTTTGTAATGGTTATTGCTTTTAGATCTGCATTGTCAATAATGTGAATTGTGATTGTCATGTATATCAAGTATTGTTATGTTCTGTGTTTTGTATTGTCCCTCTGTGTAGACCCCAGGAAGATTAGCTTGTCGCCTTGGTGGCAGCTAATGGGGTTCCTTTTAAACATTAAACACTAGACATTAAAGTCCTCTGTGAGAATTGTACAGGTGGTGAATTTTTATATAACTCATCCATTTAGATTATACTAATCCAAAAATCGGTCCTGCCTTCACCCATTGGTAGCTGGGATGGGCCCCGGCACCCCGCAACCCTCTCAAGAGCTAAGCAATTAATTTAAAAAAATGCTGACATGACTTGATAGTATTTATTCTTACACTGTTAGTGGATTTTGGCCAGTGTTTTCAGTTTTATCCCTCACTCTTCTCTAACTTCAGCTTGTCTCCATAACACCAACATGGTGATGGACATTTCATGCCTCTCAATGCTTCAAAATTGCTGTTTGCAGGCCAAATGGGTGATGCCACGGAGGGTTTGCCCCCTTTATTATATACAGTGAATGGTAAGCTAAGATTAGAGCCATATTAATCAAATATTGGGAACTGGAGTCTGCACATAGAGCTAATGAAAATATGTTCAGACTGCTGAGCAAGGGCTGCAAATGGTGCAAATTGTGACATACAGTATATTAATATTGTTGATGCACAATGTTTGCCTGGCACATATTCATTCCATGTGTTTTGGCACGTCCTCAGCATTTCAAGGTGTGAGTGTGTGTTTGAAAATACTCTCCACTGGAATCAGCTTTTACCTTGTAAAATGAATTTCCTTTGTGCTGTAGAAGAATAAGGAAATTTATTTTACTGAGAACGTTCAAAGCGAAAGTGTTTTATTTCTTCTGTACGCAAGAATAAAATTTCACTGCAAAGGATTTTCCATACAAGGTATCCCCGTCACGCCGTCATCAGCAGAATTTCACTTGAAAAGACTGTCTCACTTCCCATCATTTCATCACTCATTCTCAAACACATGATTTCACTGAAAGAGTTTGCTTTACATTCAGTGCTTCACTCCATGGTGACTCAAAAGCCTTCCTGTTGCAAAATGAGAAGTGGATGGCTATTGTGTATGAATGTGTGTGCAGCGCTGTGGCCACAACACACACACGTCACCCGGGCACTGTCAACGGCCCATCACTGAGGTTACACAAGCTGTCTCCACTCAGTCCATGATGTCACCCTCTGTGGAATGAGAAAACACCGATTGAGAAAAGGAAACAAGAAATGAGTGTTACTTATTACACAGCAGAGAAAAACATGGGGCCATTTGTATGATTTTCGGTGACCACTCACCCTTTTTAAGACAGTGTGAAAGCTGAAATAGCGAAACCATTACAAATCAAGAGTGTGAATTGTGAGTTTCTTTTTTTCGTTGTTGATTAAAGAGTAAACCAGAAAAATATGGACTTTTTAATTTTTTTTTTTTGCTGTCCACTCATATGTAAATAATGCCTCTCACACAATGTCCCCTGGTGTCACTTGCTTTGATTTATTTTCTCGGCAGTGGTAAAAATACTGGTTCACAAACAGCGCCTTAGAGGATGGCACATGAAAGTGTCCTCCGACATTAATCTCCTCTGTGCTGTTTGATGAAAGATAAACTACAGCTGCTGATCAAAAGGGTGTCTTTTTATTTTTTTTTTAAACATACCTCCTCTAAATTGAAAAAGTGAGAAATGCCACAGTCTTTCTCTTCATTCCATATTTCATCTACCAGAGGATGCAAATACTTTCCTCCAGCCAAAACAAGACAAGGTGGATCAACATTAATGACGTTTCTGCTGAGAGACAGAGGGAGAGAAAGAGAGAGAGCGAGAGAGAGCGAGAGAGAGCGAGAGAGAGAGAGAGAGAGAGAAAACCCTCTTATTTGTTACCAATCCCTTCTACAAGTCGTACAACCCCCAGCCTCTTTCCAGACTGAGTCAACCATTGCTGCCTTTATCAAAGAGTGTGAACACGAGAGGGAGAGAAGAGCTTAGCTTTGGAAAAAGCAATTAATTGCAGGATAATACCCCATGTAACAGGATTTCAATGACTGTTAGCGCTGCTCTGCTCCAAAAGGAGATTTATTCTTATAATCCTTGTGATGAAAGGGATGGCCAATTATTTCCCATGCATTGGAACACACTGCCTGAGCCCAGGCTAGGCCAGCGGGAGAAAGAGGAGTGAGAGGAAAAAGACAAGAAGGTGTTTGTGTGCATATACTACATACACACTTACATTCAGCCAGCAACAACAACCTGTCACTCTTCACAAATTACCTAATGCAGAGCTTTTAATGATATGATTGCAGTACAACTCACAGGAGGAAGATGAAAGCCCAGCGTTGCTCCATTAACTGCCGACTCCATGGCTGCAGAAAATTAGGCTCCATGTTTCTTGGCGTTTCATCAGTTTTGAAGGATGTTGAAAATGTGGGTTAACATTCATGAAGTTTGTGTTTGATTTTCGACGGTGGAGTGTCATCATAAAGGAGTACACATGATGTTATTGGAACAGACGCTAAAACCTTTCAAAGGAATTAATTCACAGCTGTTTGTCCCTGGTGAATCATGATGATGCTACAGCTCGCTAATTAAAGGTAGAATATAGTAAATGAGGCAAGATATTTCCCCCAGAACTGACGGAACTGTTGGAAAGCTTACAGAGAATGTATATTTGTTTACTGTCAATCCACAAATTCTTTAGATATTTCTAATGTTCAAACACACAGTATGTAATTTCTGGTGTTAGCTTTGTCTTCCTCAAAACAATAACAGAAGACGTGGTGATGCAGCGTGGGATCATGGAGGTGGTTACTCCTCCATGAAAATCTATGTGACGTGATTGAGGGACTACGTCTCCCAAGTGGAGCCAAGTATAACATCTTGAAGTGTAATTCCACTAGATGTTGCTCCAAAAGGGGTTTACTGTCATATACTTACACTAAGCATCTCTCTTCCATAAAAGAACCAAGTCAGTTCCACTGTTTTTGCAGGGGCCATCCTAATATTATAGGTGTTATTGGGATAAGTGTTCTGGTGGTCCATCAGAGATTTTACGCCAACCAAGTTCTTACAAGTGTTTTAGTATCTGTTATGTTGGACTTTGTTGGACATGCAAACAACATGCAACCACCCCCTGTTGTGGTTAATAAGTTACACCAGTAAGTCTGTCTAATTGCTCTACCATTTTGTCCAATTATGGTCACTTCTGGCTCTAAGTAACCAACACGGTGCCAATGGGAGACATCTTAGCAGTTCTGTTCTTCACTATTTACAGTTTACTGACATGACCCGAGGAGAAATCAGGTTTACATTACACTGATATCATGTTCACACAAATAGGGATGTTTTTATAAATGGATGTTTTCCTCCTCAGTTAAAAAAAAAAAAAAAAAAAGTTCTGTCCCCCTTTATTTTACAAAATACAATACTTCCAATCACCAGTGTACTACAATCACCACATATCTACAAATTAGTTCAAACACGTGGATAAACCATAGTGTGTGTTGGTCTATAAACTGGGGACTTCAGTTTAGTTTGTCATAACGCTGAAGAAAAGTTATGAATTTAAGTTACTTTACGTGTTGTTTTGGGTTGTTAAAGTGTATTCTTCATATTTTAGATACTTCCTCTCAATATGGGTTCATGTCTGTCACCAAATGTGTATGTGCTGACCTCAATCTACTGCAAGTGATTCACTGGTTTATACATGTATGTAATCTACTGTATATCTGAGGTGTAAGATGCATGTTCATTATGCAAAGCAACAACAGACATGCTGAAATGGAGGTGTGATTCCATCATTTCCTAATATCTTTGTTTTTTCTGTCCACGCAGATACACACAACCCAGAATGGTTACAGATCGTCTCGCGTAAAAGCACTTTAAAACATTTCCAACCTAAAATGCTGCTTATGTGTGGACAAGAGGTCCAAACAAAGAGGAAAATAACTGTTCCGCAAAATTTCTGTAGTAGTGTGGACAGGGAATTTTGTTCATTATGTAATTTTGTTTTATTGAAGGAGCCATAAGTGTTGCTAACCAACACAGTGTTAAAGGCTAGCCTTGCATGATATGAGTGGACTTATCTAATAGTAAATTAACTATTAGCATTACTACATTGCAAGCATTAGCTTGGTGACTTTAAACTATGAAACATGGGATAAAATTTAGCACAAAGTGAAAACAGTCTGCCAAAGGTCAAATTTGCTGTGACCTCATGTGTCTCCATCCTTAACGAATGATGGATGAATGTGATATTTTAACAACATTCACTTGGAATGAATGGGTTAGATTTTGTTTTGTCATGTTTAACCTCATCAGACATGTTTTTGGCTGGAAATGACATGAAAAAATACTAAAAAGTAAATGCTTGCATTTGATTGAATTTATGTTTTGTTTTAGAGCTGAGAAAATACTGTAGCTCTTCCTTGTTGAAACATTTGCCACTGATCTAGCAGACAAAGAGCTGCATAAAAAAACTACTTCAGACTTTAGCCTTTTTTTTTTTAGACAAATAGTACTCTGTTTGCAGAAACAGTGAACCGTTTCAGTGTGACTTCCTATCACTGTATGTTAAACCACTGATAGTGGATGTATCCATAAGTACTGGGACACTGTGGGACAGATGCCATTTTGAGATAGGTTTGCACATGGTCTGACTACTGTCTGTGTCAGCATTTGGTTGTAGGTATAAATAATTGAAAGGTTTGTTAAATAAACTTAAAACAGTTTTCAAGGACTAAACACAATAACCATTACTAACTGATCTTCCAGTTTACAGAATCAAGTTATCATACAGTCTATACTACAAAATTACATAAAAAATAAAAAGATACCATGCTTTGTGGACGCATCAAACTCCTGGTTTTGTTCAAATATACTTGTTTGGTTTTACATTGGAACACTGGAAATTGTCTATTCTCATAAGTATGATTTTAACATGAAAAATTTGTTAGTAATTAAAAATGTATCAAATTGATCATTTTCTTCCTGTTGATCCACAAATTGCTTCATTGACTAATCATTAGTAGTCTTCACAAGGTAAAAAATTAAACAATACGAGAGCGGACCCTTTACTGTGAATGATCAGCAGCTGCCATTGATATGAGGGTTTTCGTCCAAATGTTATTGCAAAAGTTTTAGAAGATAAGCAAAACATACGTGACTTTATGTTTTTTCCCTTATAGCTGTCAACATCATGGTGTAACTTTGCCTGTTGGATGTGATATTTCATACCATAACGTACTACCTGATGTTGGTTGAGGAGCAGATAGAGGTCAGAGGTAGAAGTATTTTAACGAAGCTTGAAGTGGTTTTAGTTTATGCCTTCTGGACTGAAGAACTGCTGATCTGGATCATGTGACATTGTGATCCAAATCAGTCTTCTGGACTGTCCTCTTGTAAACATAGGCTTGTTTCTTGTTTTAATTCAGTGTATATTCCAGTGCACCTTAGCAGTGCAATGAACTGATGTAATGTCCAGGGTTTTCCCCTGGCTCCGCCCGTAGGTGGCCAGGACAGTCTCTGGCACCCCTGCCACCCCCACTACAACTAAGCGGTTCAGAAAATGAATGGATGGAATGCACCAACTTCTCAACATCATACATATTTTTTGGAGATATTTCGAGTTTCTTTATGTGCAAACTGGTGGTGGTAATAAACAGTAGTTGGATGGAAATGCCTATCATGTGTTTCCAGCTTTATGTATATCAGCGTTAACATTTGAGTGTGAGACTTGATGGACAAGGTGCATGAGGATGGCAGCTTATAGGAGGAATGTCGGTAGGACACTCTCAAATCTGGAGGAATTTTACAATGAGCTCCCCTAAGGCGGTTCAAAATATATTCTGACAGGTACTTACATGGAAAAACTACCATCATTATACATGTCATCAGTATCCAGAGTTGAGCCTCTGCAGGTCAAACGCTTCCATTCAGATTGTGTTCATGCACAGTTTTGTTGAATGGTGATTCACTGCGCCAGATTTAACCCAGAGCAGTCAGAGCTGCAGGAAGCAGGTTTTGTCTTTAATGCTGCACATTTTGGTGAGCGCTGAGTCAGTGTGTGACGGACTCACTATGGGAGCGTGACAGCGGAGAGAACAGCATGTCCTGCAGTGTTGTGTATGTGTGTGTTCAGGGACAGACAGCTGCAGTTACTTCAAGCACCTCATCCAGCGTTACGTGTATCTTTCGACAGGACAAGAAAGCATTTGTGTCGATGTGATAGAGCTGTTGCTGACTGAAGGCTTGTGTGTGTGTTTTAATGCGTGCATAGGGTGTGTTGGGAGGTAATTAAGGTGTCAGGAAACATGCATTATTAATTGTAACACGACGTAATAATGGTGCTGCAGCGTGATCTATCATGCCTCGCTTTAACAGCCTGGGGAAGTGTATGAATGTGTGTGTTTCTTGTGTGTTTTGTGTAGTTGTAGTTGTGTAGAACAAAAGTACAGGAGTACACTGTGCAACGGACGTGTCTCTTTTATGGATGTAACTGCTTGTGTGTCGTGGAGTCTAAAAATGTGCTTTAGTCTGTATTTTGGGAAGGATAAAAACAAAAAAACAAGACCGTGTGCCCATGTGCTGAATGTGAGTGCTTTTAACAGTACGTGTCCTACTTCTGATATGATCTTGCTGCAGCTTAATGAGGTCATTTTTTCCATTGAAACCACAACAAAAACATACTGTAAGGGACACAGAATGAAGTCGTGACATGACCAGTGCACAAACAAGGACAGAGATGTTCTATTTGTGGAGCGGTGGGCTGAAGAGGAGCCGCGCTTCTTGTTTGTGCTAGAGTGTTGAGACGGGGCTTAGGTGTTAGGCAAGTTACCAGGCTGTGACTCAATGTTTAGTGTTGATTTTCCCTCACTGTTTAATGTTATATCATTTTCCCCACAGGGTAAATTCTAAAGGGGTTAGGTTGATCCGGTCCTCTTAAATCCAGGATCAACGCAGGTAAGAACAAATGGAACAAGAGACCTGCGGAGGCTTAAGGAAAGTTGTTTTCACACGTTATAAGCCAAGCCAAGATCCACACAGAGATATGGGGTGGTACGGTAAAACGCAAACATGCCTACATTAGTGTCATTGACTGTAAGTGATGGGTGTATCTAAATAATTTTTTTTAACAGGTCAATCTACATTTTTGAGTGGAGATAACAGAAGCTTTTGTCATTCCTCTGATGCCTGTTCAAACTGGCCTAGATGTCATTACAAGATGTAAATGACAAAACACAACATATATTCTGCAGGTTCGATGACAAGAGATGCCACTATGCTACACTAAACTGAAGTGATCTGACAGAACTATGATATTAGAGGAAGAGTTTTGGGACAGATTCAGTCTCCGAGGGTGACGTGGATGGTACTGGAGCTGGTCCTGGCAGAGTGTTCTGCAAGAAGGCGTCTGAGCCTACACAGTTGAAGTGTCTTCTGCAAGACCAGGAAGTCCAGATAACTGTAAGATAGTCAAGAAAAACAATGAGTGACAGCTTCACTTTTGAATGAAATGGTCTGTAATAGGATGTCTGAACCAATAGAAAAGGACATAAATATTTTAAAGGTGGGACTGGCCCTGATTAGCTCCAAAAAACCCTGATCTACAGAGACTTACACTGAACTCTCTAAACTGAATCATCCGGCCTCAACTATTCCATTTGGACCCTCGAATAAATGATCTGTTGGCCCATCATACAATATTTCCTCCATTACTCAGGTCTCAGGTCAAATAGAATCAAAAAAAGTCTGAGTTGGACTTTTGAAGTTTTGTTTAATGTAATAAAACACACTGTCAACTCCACTGTGGTTAATAGTTTACACTATGCACAACAGTTCTGTAAAATGACTTTGTTGACAGTGTTGAATGAAATTTACTGTTTTAACAAGTTCATAAGGTAGAACTAAGGTCTTAGCTTTAGCTCAGCCATGATCCCATAGGCTCTTGTTGTTCTGCCCCATTTGTCCAAATATGATCACTTCTGACTCAAAACAGCTGACATGACAAGGGCCAAATCGCAAACAGCTGGCTTCAAAACAGCAGTACGTCATGGTTCCTCTGTCCATTAAGCATACAGATTGTGATCTGAAGCCATGCAGTGACAGGATGACAGGGATGATGTAGGATGTACGAGGAATCATGTCAGTCTCATTTTAAAATGGTAAATGGAGTGCACTTATATAGTGCTTTTTCCACACTGTAATGGTGACCAAAGCACTTTACACTGCATCACATTCACCCACACACACACACACACACACGCCAGTGGGCAGCTGCTGCCATGCAAGGTGCAGCCAGGCTCCACTGGGAGCAATTTAGGGTTCAGTGTCTTGCTCAAGGACACTTCGACAGTTGGAGCCAGGATTTGAACCACCGACCCTTCAGTCATTGGACGACCTGCTCTACCAACTGAGCCACAGTCGCCCTAAAAATATAGTAAACTTTCAATAAAATAACCCTAGACCAAGTGCTCTTGAACTGGGGATCAGACCTATTGACCTGGATGACACATTGGAAAATGGCAAAAACTGGGTCTGTCCTGCTCCAGTGCTTTTGTGGCCAATGCAAAATACAGCTTGACATCTGAGCTGCAAATTCAAACTCAGTGTCTGAGCTGAAAATCTTTTCCTGTGATCCTCAAGCAGAGTCTGTTCCCTTAGGTTTAAAAGATCACTGAGGTACGTTCGTGACATCACTGTCAGGAAAGATTCCACAGGCGACGCCATCAGAGAGGACCACAACAGAACAGCAGTGATTCTTCAGTGCACCCGGAACAGTCACTGATCAGCTGAAACCAGACCAGGGAAGCCATAGCTCAGATCCAAACCAGAGACTACTGTCTGTCCATGAGGAGGAGGATTCTGGCAGTTATGATGCGAACAGGGGCCAGACTATTACTGAGCCAGTGAAGTAATGTCTCAGCCTTAGTCAACTTAACACTTTGTGTTTTGTGTGAATAGTGGAATAAAATGTGAATGAAAGTGAAGCTTTTCTGACACTGTGTTATTAAACTATTGCACAATATAATATAACACAGTGAAATCTCCTCTGTCGCTCCAATGTCTATCCAAAACAATTTAGCCGTGTGTTTTTACATGCCATCAACATATTAATGTAATGTAGATTACAAAGATGAACCAGCAAATTAAACAACAAACTCAGTTAACAAGTCACAAGTTACAACATGTGACCTGCTAATTGGTTGGACACTTTATTAAACTGATAAAAGTACACAGCAAATATGCTGATTTAGCTGACCGACTTAACTGCATTTTATCCATATTTATTCAATAGGAGACAGATGTGGACTAGAGACCGGACAGTCCAGGACCAGCACTCTATGACTATGAAGCCTGGTATCATCCTGTTGAAATAACCATGGGCTTCTTGGAAAAGATCTCTAAACAATGCACTAAACTGACACCAAGTTTCATGAAAATGTGTGCAATAGTTTTTATGTAATCCTAATTGATAAACCAATGATAACAAAGACCTAATTTTCTTAGAGGAGATAATTATTTTTTTTATTGCTCTTCTGCTTTTGATTTTATTGGGTCTTAAGTTGAATTGCCATTTGACATTCAGTACACATCAACAGTGTATCCATAACCTGCAGCAAAGATGTAATCAACAATTTTCTTTGTCACAACAATCCACCAGACTTGTCTTTCTACTGCTCCTCTGTGGAAAAAGACATGATTCTGTGGAAACAAAATGGATATACTCATAATCCTGCCTGAGACACCAAAAAAACATGAGAACAAACTGAAAATATCTAACAAGTCGTTCAGATACACACACATACTGATACATGGGTGGATGTGACACATGGTTCATATGAATGGATATCTGATGTGGCTTAGGCCTCCTTGTTACACCCAACTTCTCACCACCTTTACCTTTTGTTTTCTATGGACAATAAGCCTTCTGTTGAACTCTGCATGAAGCCTGTGTTTTCAGGGTCCAATTTCAGTTGACCTCAGGCTCCAGTCTGAACAAATTGGTTTGCCCTGAAAAACTACAATGTTAATACAAAGAATAGTTGATGTAACTTAATTCACTGTATGTAAATGAAAGGTACTCTAGTGTTTCAGAACACAAAACTCCACCATTTCTTATCAACGTTTTTATTGTGAAAAATACTACAGGAAGTTATTTCACCTGTTTATAATTCTTGATACTGTAAAAGTTTTTTTTTTTCATAAATCAGTACAGATTTCATCTTTGGTTCACCATTACTCCCAAAACCCACTGGGTTCCAATTTGCTAAAGTTTAAGTTGTTGGCTTCACTGTGTAGTTGAGAGAACGACTCTCTGAACATGCATTGTTCCCTCTACACTATTCTCTCATACAGGTCACAATAACATTTTAACTTCATGTTTGAAAAAACAAACAAACAAAAAAAGCAGGAATGTGGCAGTGTGTATATTAAGTTATGTGTGATTGCACCAGAGCATTTTATTGTAACTTTAGCTATATTTTAGATCTTATAATGCTATGTTATTATATTGTAGACAACTAGATCAACAACAAGGTCAAGATCCGCCAATGAAATCTGGTGTCTTCTCAGCCCATAGGTGTGAATGCGAGAGTGATTGGTTGTTCGTCTCTATCTGTCAGCCCTGCGATGAACTGGTGACTCGTCCAGGGTGTGCCCTGCCTTCGCCCATAGGTAGCTGGGATAGGTTCCAGTGACCCCTGCGACCCTAGTGAGGATAAAGCAGTTCAGAAGATGAATGAATGAATGAATGAATGAATGAATGAATGAATGACATGTCATTCATTCATTCAATGCAAATGATATGTATACCATCTGCATTTATTGATGATTATGTCACCATCAGTACCAAGGGGCAAGGAAATCAGCTACAAAATGAGGCCGTTGTAGAAGAATAATATAGTTGTGACACCACTAATGGCTGTGGGTGGCTTCCAAAACCACAGCTCCCTTAAACTCACACTGAACATCTCTGAAACAGAGGCTTTGATGAATGCTGCGTTGGGCTGTGATTGACAGGTCTGTATGACAGCTTTATTGCCCACTGAGTCAGACTTACAAAGTATCTGTTTATTTAAGTAAACGCAGCTCCACTGTTGTTGTGGTTAACAGGTTACACTTACCAGACTGTAAAAGGACCTTGTTATGTAGTACCTGATGAAGTTTACTGTTGTACTGAGTCAGTAAGCTAGTTTTAGTACCCATCCCTTTGGTCCAAATATGGTTCAGGCTCCAAAAAACAAACAGCCTAATTGAAAAATCTTAGCCTCCAAACCACTGTTCATAAACCAGTGGGTGAATTCACAGCTCCTCTGTCCACTAATTATATACAGTCTGTGGTCAGTTCACTTATACATAAATGCATTTTGTTTACAAGTCTACATTAGAGACAAAGCCATGAGTCAAAGACTGAGCGTTGGAATACGAGTCACTGTCAGAAAGATAATGTTAGCAACCGCAGCCCACTCTGATAACTAATGGTAGCATTAGCTGTACATTAGTCATGATCTGTCATGACACCACCCAATTTTGCACAAGCTCATGACTGATTTTACTGATGTCAAATTACTCTCTAGAATAACAGAATTTAGGTGCATTGCCTCCCCAAACACAATAAAATAAAAATAAAACGTAACATATGAAGCAATGCAATAATATATTGCACAGTAATATACAGTAGCAGTGTACTATGGTGCAAAGGTGTAAAGGTGATATTGCACTGCCCTGATGTAGGTTAGTTGGTGGGCCAAATGTCCCAAGGTGCATTGTGTGGATGTGGGAAAGAAAAAGGGGGGGGGGGGGGTGTCACAATATGCAGACGGCAAACTGTTAACAACATTGTTCTCAGCACTGTACCAGTCACATATCCTGACATATTCTTTTAATTTTCATGCAGAGCATTGGTGATAGTTAGGTTTAATGGCCCAAAACCAGAGAGAATTGTTTTGCTCATGTCTTACACGTAGACAATATAACTCATATAGGAACAGCAGTGTAAATCTTTATAGGTCATTAGGTACTTTGACACTAGGTATGTTGATTAAGTGAATATTTCTAAGTAATTATATTCATGTGTAACTTGAAACTAAGAACTAATATAGTGATCTTCCAAATAATGGCTTTGCCCATCCTTAGCAATGGGCCTTGTGCTTTACATCATCTCTTGGACGCATCTTTTTCATTTCACCTTTAATCTCCAGATCTTTATCTGCAGGCAGGGGTCCTGGCCCATTCCCTAAACACACACCAAGTTTTATGAGAACCAGTGCAGTAGTTTTTGTGTAATCCTGTTGACAGTCATGAAAACACCACTTCCTTGGCAGAGATAATTATTATTTATAGCTGTAGTTTTGCTTTTAATTTTTCTTGGTCTTAACTGTCAGATTATGATTTGACATAAATATCAACAGTGTATCCATAACCTGCAGCGGAGATGTAATCAACAATTTTCCTTGTCACAACAACCCACCAGACATGTCTTTCATCCGCTCCTCTGTGGAAAAAAGATTTCCGATTTCCCTGAAAAAACATTATGCATTTCTTATCCTTCTTTGAAAGGCCTGAGACACCATAAAAGGATGCCTCTGAACTGAAAGCATGTAACAAGCTGTTTCATAATGTGACATCCAAACATGTGAGGTTAACATACACAATGGAAGGTCAAACCTATCATGAAAGCTGTTTTTTTTCACTTGTTGTACCTGATCTTTATCAGCAGGCAGGGGTCCTGGCACTTAATAAATTCAAGAGGCACTGCAACTTAAAGTGTTTTTTTCCACCCTTAGGCATGTTCCATTTTCTCTGGTTGTGAGCGTCTTTGACATGTTATTATTCTTTACCGCACCTGGCTGTGCATCTGAGAGAGCAGCTAAAACCTGTGTGGAGGCTTGCCTGGAAAATATCGGTGAAGTATTCACACTGTGGAGAAAGGGAGGAGGGAAAACTGTGTTAAAAAATAGCATTCAGGTTGCAAAGAAGACAAAGTGAAAATCAGAGATAATTATTTGCCGAGGTGATGAAAAAGGGAAAAGGGAACCTGAGTGCTAATTACACTTTGCAGAAACCAGAATGTGCAGTCGACTCTAGACATGGTTGTAATCAAGATTTACATTGGAGCGACTACAGACACAGACATAGCTATTCCTCTGGTATGCTGACATCATCCATCATACATCAAACTGAAAAAAGCATGGTTTAATACCAAACAAAGAAACAAAGAGTCAAAACAGTAAGACAGTCAGTGAGATGTATGAAAAATAACTAGAAGCTAAAAGAAAGTCAGCTGATCGTGGCTCATCCTGTAACCCCCCCCCATCCGAAAAAAAACAGAAAAAAGAAAAACACAACTTCACATTTATGCACTTTAAGTTTAGAAACGCAAAACTACACATATCGTCTTAATTATTTTTAAAGGTCTAGTGTGTAAGTTTTAGGAGGTTCTAATTACAACAAAAATGGAATGTAATATCATTAATGTATAATCACAACTACATTTAAACTGTTCCATTTTCATCAGTTTGAACACAACATGTTTTGTGGACCAGAGTTAATATCCCATTAACTGAAAAGATCAGAATGGACAAAAAAACAGAGGCTCCAATGATGGGTCTTTACCGCTGGTTCGCTCATAGGACATGGTTGAGGTTAGTATTCAGTCGGTTGCAATGTGTAGCTTTACTGCTCGGTGTCACTAAAGCGTACACACTGAACCGTTAACCTCCTAGGACCCACTGTCCACGTATGAGGACAAGAAATTCACAGCTTTATACAAAAAAAAAGAAACAAC
>JAPQRQ010000003.1:5085498-5103047 GCA_037367365.1 Apogon talboti
CTGAAAAAACTGTTGCATCGTGATGTTTCCAATATAAGCAATTATTTAATTAAAAAAAGCCAAAACTCAAAAACCTGCGGTGCTCCTGGGTCTGAGGAGGTTAAAAACAGATTTTGATAGGCGTGTATTTGTTTCCAGTCTCTATAAACTATGCTTCTGGCACCTGTGTGTGTGGGTCATTTAGATCACATTATATTTGCAACACTATTTCTCATGAGCAGTTGGTCAGAATATCACAAAATTTGGCATCAGTATTACTTGGATGCATGGATGAAATGAAAATATTTTAGTGGTCAAAGGTTGAACGCCCCATGACCTCATGTCTTAGGAATACAATGAGGGAATTTCTTCAGATTTGGTCAAAATGTTCATGCAACTCAAAGATGAACTGATTAGATTCTGATGGCCAAAGGTCAAAGGTCAAGGTTGCAGTTATGTCATGTGTGTTGACTCAAATGAATGATTTAAGAGAATTTCTGCATTTATGGCAACAAACATTCACTCGCACTCACGCATGAACTGATTAGATCACTGGTGAAGCTCAGGAGGTAGAGTGAGTCATCCAATAATAGGAGGGATGGCGGTTCCAATTCTGCGCCATCCCAGTCCCTCTCTGCCGTTGTGTCCTTGAGCAAGACTTTTCAGCCACCTTGCCTCTGGTGTTGCTCACACTGGTGTATGAATGTGAATGAATATTTGGTGGTGGTCCGGTGGTTCTGTCAGCCCACCCCAGGGCACCCGTGGCTACAGTTTCCCAGCGCCAGTGTGTGACTGTGATTCAGTGTGAAGCGCTTTTAGTGACGACTATAATCCAATCCATCATCATCATCATCATCCTCATCATTACTAAGTGAGTAATCTGAGGTTGCTAACTCAGCATTCTAATTGTAGGCCACTAGAAACAGAGAGAACTGTGTGACCATGTTAGAATGCAAGGATCATGGAGGCACCTAATAGATCAAGGCTGCCAAACATGCGGCCCATGAGCCAAAACCGGCCCGGCGAATGCTCCAGTCTGGCCCTGACACTGAAGATAGTTACAGTCAAGGTTTTCAAACTCATTTTTGCTCCAAACTCCAAAATTTTAACAATATTATTCCTGTTACTAAATGTTTTGTGCCTTTGTAGATCCACTGTGATCTGCATTGTACATGTGTAAGTACTTATCATAAGTTGACATTAAATTTAAAATCGCACTTAATTCTAGTAAGAAATTTCAGGCTTTTAACATTTTTTTGGTGAAAGGATAGTTTATAAATGTAAACATTTTCATAATTTAATTTTACAATTTTGCACTAAACAAAACAAAGGGCAAAAATTTGCAGTTAACATTATTTATAGGCTATTATGTGACTGTTTTACTGAAGCTCAAACTGGGCTGAACTAACATGAGTTTGACACCTCTAACCGATCATACGGTTTTTGTCATAGTCCACAAACACGAGAGTGGTATCTTCTTTTAGCAAGAGAGTGAATAAATGTATTTCCAAACTGTCAGGTTACAAACTAATTTAACAGGTTTGTGAAGCTGTGAGGTCAGTGTGAAGTGCCTGCAGACTCATTTGATTCTCTCAAAAAAAGGGAAAAAAAACAACGTTATTTTCTTTGATTTTTAGGTCAAACTGGCGGCACCGAGCCCACTCAGGACTCCACCACTGGCAGGTGGTTGATTTTAAACCTTTACAAAGCCAAGCAAAAATCCACACTCCAAATTTTGACTGCCAAATTGAGCGTTTACAATCACAGCCATGAGACTTTTATCGTCTCTGTATTTCGACACCTATTTTCAGATCTGTCTGCCACGGGGGATGATTCTAAACACATGACGTGAATCCTCAGAGGAGATGATCAGCTCATTAACGTGACCGGCCTTTCTGTTTATTTGAAAGCTGTCATCACAGTTATATACTCCGCCGTGTGGTTTATACTACGGGTCGGTTCACGGTCCGAGGGTTTTAGCTTCAGTATACAAGAGCTTCACAGCGGATATGAGGGAAGGTTCAGAGACAATTCCCCGGAGTGAGGAAGAGGAAGTCAATGCCACACATACACATCATAGCTGACCTTTGAGGTTTATGGTATGAATGGGACATTTTTCTCCCAGAATGAGAGTTGGTGTATGTCCAATTGTAAGTAAGAAGGAAGTATAATGTGAATCTCCACCTACACATAATGGAGAGGTCTGTCACATGTCTGCTGTGTGTTTCTCTGCTATTTGTTAGGAGATTTTTTGGCTTTTGTGCAGTGCAATGCAGCTGACTTTCCCTGTGGGAGACACACAGACACTGAAACAATACACTTCTCTTATGATTATCATTGGCCACCGCATACACACACACTCACACACACACACACACACACACACATACACACATGTGCAGATACACACAAACACACTGAAGCTCCTCTAACACAAACCAGATGTCTCCTGGAACAGTGTTGGAGATGGAAAGTTATCCTCTTCATTTTCAGGAGTAAATATTTTTCACCGGTTGAAAGGTAACTGGAAACAGCCGGAGGAGAAGCACAGAGAAACACACACTTGCACACACACAAACACACACAAAACGACATTCTGCTGATAAATTTCTGCTGCCCTTTACATACGACGAAAGGAATTAAATGAAACTCCTTCTCATCTGCTCGATACTCACAATAAAAGAATGAGTCTGATAGTAAAACAAGGCCACCATGATTGCTCACACCCCCTGATGTTTTACAAGCATTTTGACACGTCTAGTCCTGTTCAGTGAACTCAGACTTAAACAAATGTATATGATTACATACAGTATGTCTGCAGGTTTGAGCACTGCCTATGGCAAATGCACCTTTAACATTTCAGAAAAGGATTACATTTTTTTCCTGGAACATTTTAACCCATAAAGGCCCAGTGCTACTTTTGTGGCAGCTCCCAAATTTATTGGTCTCTCTATTTAACCTTTCTTAAGTGATTTATCATCATTTATTATAAAATTATCCTGTGTATTTTGCATTTTCAATGTAAATTATGTATTTTCCTGTATTTAATTTCCTATATTTAATTTAGATGTTCATGAAAACTCAGAGATAATTCAAAAGTTGTTATATCAAAACAGAAAACTGAAGAAAAAGTGACTTTTTCAGCAAAGATATCAATAATTGAACACAAAACAAGCATCCCCATCCACTGTCAGTGATCCAACTCCATGGGTTTTACTGGTGAATCAATATTGTAGAAGGTGACCGTGTTTCTACGTCCACTACAGGGCATCTGAACGTCCAAATGGGTCATATCTGATGACCATGAAAAGATGACAAACTGTATTTTACACCAATTATTTACATGTATTGATCGGATTAATGGTTCAACAGATATTAAGCAATGTAGCTCAGTAGATGCTTTTAGTCACTGTTGGAGGTTTGGGTCCTTATTATGGGTTAAGGAGTTCTAATTAAGCTATTTGTTTTCATGGTTTGCCTGTCCATCAGTAATATTTGAGAACATAGCAACACTAAAACACATATTAAATTAATAATCTGAGCAGTCAGATGACCTGACATGATGGTAACAACTAGTTTAGTCAGACTGTATTTAGGTGACAAATTAAAGGGAAAAAACCCCCAAAAAACAGCAGTGTCTTTGAAAAGTGTTAAGTGTTGATGGAATTTTTTATTTTTTATTTTTGGCACCAGATGAGATATAGTTCTTCTAAAACTACCAAGTCACCACCAAGTCACCACATCTCAATGCATATAGGGTTTACACACCAGGGAAGTGACAAACAAATGACACTACAATCAACACTTCCTTATCTTCTGTTCCTCTGGGTATGGGCCCAGTGTCATGATAAAAAGATCCAAACGGTGCAAACTGATTCATATGACCTCCACATTACACAAACTCTCAACAACATGATAAAAAATTAACCAAAAAAAACCAAAATGAGAAAGAGAATCAACAAAATGAATGAAATAAAACACAAAATGGACAAAAGTAAAAACAATCATCTATTGAGCTGAATCTTTTGGTGGACCGTGTCCATCCTCTTATATTTTACATTGAAATAACATGGGAACAACAGGAATTCACTATTTATAGGTGCAGACTTTCAATTTGTAACACATTAATATGTAAGCCTGACTTTAACTTGCTTGATCTTGTGTATTCTCTTCATCTAAAAGTGAGGACATGTCTCCTTATGTGGAACAAAAGGGGAACAAGGAATCATAATGCTCTGAGGTAAGTTTAACCCCGGATGGGAGTCTTATCGGTATTGTTCCCACACTGCAGTGAATGAATGTTATTATTAATAATGCAGAGAATGTACAACATGTAGTAGATGTCTGAATATAACTGTCATACCTCAGATTACAGACTTTATAAAGACGTGCAGTAGTTTATGTATCAGACCCATGGAGATGTTTTAATTGTTATGACAACTGTCCCTGGAGGAAGGGATTCCTTGTCCTCAGGAAGAGAGATTTGTATTTGGCTCCCCTCCACCCATCCGATCCCGTATCCGTTCCAGCCCAAACAAATCCTTGTTCACAGGGAGAACAGGATACAAGGCAAATCTCCATGTACTTCAGGATATTTCACTCTGACTCACTGTGTCTGTCTTCCTTATACTATTTGTCTCTCGTCCCCTCTTCATCTCTCTCTGGTTGTCATCTTCTTCATAGA
Organism: Apogon talboti; assembly: GCA_037367365.1. Taxonomy (NCBI): domain Eukaryota; kingdom Metazoa; phylum Chordata; class Actinopteri; order Kurtiformes; family Apogonidae; genus Apogon; species Apogon talboti. Next base: position 5,090,162 of record JAPQRQ010000003.1, read on the forward strand.
TTTAATCTCTTTTTCCTCGTGTCTTGATTTCTTCCGTTAGCTCACTCTCTGTAAAGCAAAGGACATCTGACAAAACATCATACTCCGGGGATGTTTACATTACAGAACGACTGATGGAATGTAAGGAAACAGTATAACCTTGAATAGACAGAGCATGTTCCAAGCAGCCATAGATCAAACATACACATGCATCTCCCCTCGTAGTGGGGGTCTCATCTACTGTTACATTATTAAGAAGACAATACACGCAAGAATGAAGTAATGGCTGAATTCATCCAAGGTAAAGGACATTTACAAAAAGAACAGATGTTGTGTCTTTGCCAGTCAAACATCCAGACACTGGCTGTAGAGTTGAGTCGATGCTGCAGGTTTGAAGGTTATTTGCAGGATTCAAGACCCTGAGATGTGTTGTGACTGAGAGAGTGTAATAAATGATGGGATTTTAATCCATAACGACCCAGTGCTACTTTTGTGGCAGTTCCCAAATAAATCTTTCTCTATATTTAGCCTTTCTCACATGACTTATCACCATTTATTGTAATATTGTAGTCTTTATTTTGCAGTTTTTCAGTGAAAATAATGTATTTGCCTATATTTAATTCACTGATCATGTAGATGTTCATAAACGCTCATATTAAAGTTGAGGGTTATAATATCAGACATAGAGAAAACTGAGGAAAAAGTAACTTTTTCAAAGATATCAATAACTGAACATAACCAAGAGTCTCCATCCACTGTCACTGATCCAACTCCATGGGTTTTACTGGTGAATCAATGCTGTAGAAGATGACAGTGTTTCCACGGTAACTATGGAGCCTCTGAACGTCCAAAATGGGTCATATCTGATGACCATGAAAAGATGACAAACTGTATTTTCCACCAATCATTTACATGTATTGATAGGATTAGTGGATCAGCAGGTATTTAACATTTTAGATCAGTGGATGGTTTAGGTTGACGGTTGATGTTTGAGTCTATATGGGTTAATGTTGTAGCAATACCAAATCTGGAAAAGGAAAGTCCCCTCAATATGTCCAGTGTCCTCTCTTGTTTGAAAACTGAAAACTGGAGTCTCATTTTAGACCCACAGTCATTTCATTCTCTCTCTTTGAGGTGTGCTGGTTTATGATTCCTGTTAACTCCTAAATGAAAAACCAAAAAAAAAAAAAAAAAAAAGAATGAATCAAGGTCTCTGACCTGGACGGTTACATTAGTAATGCATGTTCTATGAGTGTAGGCTGAAGGTTTCAAATACCATATAGAATAATGTAAATACTGTAATAAAAGATGTAGCAGTGCCACTCTGCTGTTAAACGACATAAAAATCATCAAAGAGATATATGATTTTTTTCATGTAATGGTTTCTGTATGCAATAAAATACCACTGACTACGCACTGAAATTTAAATATTTTATTTACTAGAGTAGTAGAAGCGGCCACACTCTGTTAATGTCTGTCAGATTGGTACATAAATCTAACCTAGACTAAATATACCTTCTCTTGTGTGTCATTATTTTTACCTTCCACATGTCTCAGCGCTCTGTTTATTGAAAATGTGAACACTATGGCTGTGAATTTCTCTCTTGCTATATGCACGCAGTTACAATACGGTTCTGTGATGATACATTTTAACACAGAATGATTTGGTGTGATTCGGTGGAGTGTTAAAACCCATTATAAGGTGGCTTATTTTCTTTTAAATAGATATTTTTCATAAAAGACCAGGGAATCCCAGATTTATAACAAGTTATTTTTTGCCCCCCCCCCCCCCTCTTTTTTTTCTAATTCTAAATCCATTCTATAGTTTGATGTACGTCTCTGTGTACTTGCAGTTGGACTTTAAAGTATTTAGCCTGTCACAAAAGCCCTCACTCTAAACCCTACTATAATATCTTATCCTTGATACTGTGATGACCTTTAACCCTGATAAGTTGCAGCTGAGGTTTGGCAGGAAAGTCTTTAATATCCATGTCTTTTCCGTGTGTGTTCTTGCTCCTCACCATATTGTCCCACCAGGTGAGTGTTAAAATGTATTTTTCTTGCTTAACTTAATCTGGATTTCATTGTTGTTCTACAGAGCTGACAAATATCCATCATATAATCTGATTAGATTCAATGGTCCACAGTACACCAGATAGGCACTGATGGATATGAGTGTAGACTTAGCTGCAAATCTTCACTAGGGCCATGAAATAAATTCATAACTTTAAAACTGAGCCATCATTCTGTTCATGGTATAACACACAGGTGTCAAACATAAGGCCCGCGGGCCAAAACCAGCCCGCCAAAGGATCCAATCCGGTCCTTGGGATGAATTTGTGAAATGCAAAAATTACACTCAAGATATTAACAGTCAAGGATGTTAAAATCACTTTAGTTCAGGGGCCACATACAGACCAATGTGATCTCAAGTGGGTCAGACCATTAAAATGTTATTGTAATAACCTATAAATATTGACAACTCCAAATTTTTCTCGCTATTTTATTGCAAAAAATTGCATGAAAATGTTTACATTTACAAATTATCCTTTCACAAAAAATTTTAATAACCTGAACAAATATGAACAACCTGAAATGTCTTAAAAGAAGTAAGAGTAATTTTACTAAATATTCTGCCTGTTACTAAATGATCTGTGTATTTGTAGATCCACTGAGATCTCTAAGTTGTAATGTACATGTGTAAATGATAAATCCGCCCCACATCAGATCATATTGGGCTGAATGTGGACCATGAAATAAAATGAGTTTGACACCCCTGGTATAACACATCAACGTAAATTTGATCTTATCACATTTTTCAGACAAGTAGGAGTTTTAAAGACATGACTGTCAGATGTGACAGTGTTGACAAAGGAATAATATACAGCACCAGTCAAAAGTTTGGACGCACCTTCTCATTTAAATGAGATGAGATGGGCCGCAGATGGCCAGCGCTCAGCATCACTGGGAACTCCTTCAACACTGTTGGAAAACATTTCAGGTGACTACCTCATGAAGCTCATCGAGAGAATGCCAAGAATGTGCAACGCTATTTTAAAGAATCTAAAATATAAAACCTGTTTTGAGTTATATCACACTTTTTTTTAACTACATAATTCCATATGTGTTCATTCATAGTTTTGACGCCTTCAGTGAGAATCCACAATGTAAATAGTCATGAAAATAAAGAAAAAACAGGTGTGTCCAAACTTTTGACTGATAGTATATACTGTATAGTGAATATATCTGGAGTTACTGATGTAAGGAAGAGGATGTAGCCAGGGCCGGTCTTATGCTTGTGTGGACCACAGTGCTCCAGTGTGTGGGATTCCTGAAATTTCAGCTGTTTGGTCAACTTCACTTATCTACTGTTTCACGTGTCTTGCCACAGCTCTGAAAGATCAGTGTCTCTGCCCGTCTGCCTTGTTGTATATAGAACCAGACAGCATTCCAGGCCTAATATAGGCTGCAGTTGTCAGAAAAATGTCTGATGTGACACATTTGTCAAGATAAGATATCTGACAGTGAAGGCTAGAATGTGTAATCCAAGGGATGAACGTATACTTTGTAGAACTATTGTTTTTTTGTCCACAGACTTTTCCTTTACCATCCAAGAGTCAAGAGTTTGTGTTTCATCCTGACAAAAAAGGGAACGTATAAGGTTTTGCAGATGCTTTTATTGTTGAAATGAACTGAGTTATGACTAAAACATTATGTTATTCATGGGGAAATATTATTCAGAGGGAAATGTTAATTTATGTAGCAGATGATGTACCTCTGTTTTTGTTGTTAGAGGTTTTTGATCTGTAGCAAAATGAAAAAAGAATAACTGCATGACACAAAACAGTGTAATGAAGCATAAACTCCAAATACAGTCACATAATGAATATAATTTTCACTGGTTTTTTTTATGTTGGTAAGTAAGTGCGATTCACTTTGAAGTAACCATCCATACACTGTCTTATAATGTGCTATGATGATTCAGACATGCCTGTCTTCACAGACACTGCAACATGAATATGAATGAAAGGAAAACAGCCTGTTTCAACCTGAAACATGCTTATTAAGGAGAAACATTCCACCGCTCCCCCACACAGTGTGTGGTCTGGGGCATTAATCAAACAAAAAAAGGGGAACATTTTTACATTTCAAATTTGCTGCATTTCAAAAGCTCCACTGTGTGGGTCATGTCTCATATAGGGCTGGCAGACAAAGGATCGCACAGGGCGAGATGACTCAAGTGACAAACGGGTGGTTTGGAATCTGCTCAGCTCGGAAACCCATCATTACTGGGAATACGAGAGCATCACAGCTACACTACAGCCAATTAAAATCTGACCTTGGGTTTCTGTGTTGGAGCCAGTTACATATGAAACATACTTTGCATCATATGTTGAATAATTGAAAATGCGGTATGTGACCTCGTGTTCAGATGAGCTATTTGCAAACAATTAGTGTGCCATGAAAGGAAAGGTGGTTTGGAAAAGTTCAAGAAAAGGGCAAAATGTAAACAAAGACGCATATAAACAGACCCACCACTTTATTGTACTGTTACAAAACACATGACTCAAGCAATAGTCGTACATCCATGTCGTTGGCAGGTTCTGATTCTTTTATAAACAATATATGATAAATAAAATGATTTAAAGGTCTGATCATGTGAGCCCAACCTCAAATCATAAAAGGCTGGAACAGGGAAAATGCAGCCAAAAATGCTCAAATGTATTTTGACTTGTGTTCCATTTCAGACAGTATGAACATTTCATGTTTTGTCAGGGTGACTTCATTTTATTTGTGAATATGCATCCATTTCTCATATTCAAGAAAAAGTTGGAATAGAAGCAGTTTAGAACAAACAAAACCAGGTGATGTAAACAGGTGAAGATTTTCCAGTGCTGAACCCTATGACCTCTGATCCCTCAAACCACACCTACCCAGAACCATCATTCATTTAGAGCTGATTGAACCACATGGGTCAGGATTACTGTGGAGAACCTTTGTCACACTCTACAATAGGGAGTTACAGACACTATCTTTACTGAGCCAAAGGGAAGCTTTATGTTAACGGTGTCCGGGAGCATCGTGGACTTCTCTGGGATCAATCTGGATGGACCAGAACTTAATATAAATATAGACTCAGACCAGTCAGCATCCAGGTCTTTTTAGGAAGAAATATGTACCATGTGATCCAGATCAGAGACCAAGAGGACCATCCAAACTGTTACCAACAGCAGGTCCAGAGGCCAGGGGTCCAATATGCTCTAGGGTCAAAGGTTTGATGCTCTATAAATGATGACTGGCTGAATGTAGCCTATATTTTTCTCATATACAGAATGTGTGGCGCATCTTGAAACACAAAAATGTGTCATGGAAGCCTTAATACTGTTGCACAACTTAAAATTCGTTTACATGAAGAACAAAACAAAAATTACCCCGAATCACCTGAGTCCCTCAACATCTTTCAAATGTTGTGAAAATGTGCACATTACAATGAATCACTGTTCCTTCTTTTTTGGAATGTGTCACAAGAATGAAAATTGAAGTACATTTTCATGAGGTGAAACGTCAAATGCTGTTCAATTGTATCAGTTTCATACAGGTTAAAAATAATGTACTAATTAATGTCTTCAGTTTTAATTTGACTTGGTCTGGTTTGGGGTTGTAAATGAGGAGTTTGTTCTTGTGTTTACAAGTCACTCTGTGGATAAAAGGCATAAAACCACAACTGTGGTTTTCCTCAAAAGAACACAGTGGCTAATGTTGAATAAAAAGCTAAAGTGCATAATTACATTGCAAAACGTTCACTGCACATTGCTGTAATTCTCCTCTTGTTGAACCATCTGTAAGTGTCGCCGCAGGACAGTTCTGGATGTGATGATTAAACAGGATGAGTTTCCAACAGCATCAGACTGGGCAGTAGAGAAGCAGCGAACAGATGACTGACTTACATCCTGATTCTGGGAGGAGCAGACGTCCGTATGTCAGCACATGGGGAAGTGCGCTGACTAAGAGGCTGACATATGTGTGCTTAGTGACTGTATGCCGTGTCGGTACCAGGCGCTGGCTGCTGTTTGTGTGGTCAGCAAACACAGGATTCCCACTGGCAAAGGTAACACCAGCCACAGCGCCTCAGCGGAGGAGAATGGACGGCTCAACTCACATTTAAAGTCACCTCGGCCTTGCTGCATTTTCACAACAGGGCTGACGGTTGAGAAAGTGATCTGAAAGCCTAATGTGGTTGGTCTTCCCCCAGCACTCCCACACGATTCACCTCCCTCCTCCTTTGTGTTCTGGTAAAATCCCTCTGTGGCCCTGACAGTAAACACAGATTTACCGGGAAGACTGAGAGGATATTACCCCCTCGCTGGTGCCACACAAACACACACAGATCCACAGAGATCCCCTCCTTGTGCATAGTTCATCGTTGACCTCGGTGTTGTCAGGGTTACCTTGTTAGTGAAACATCTGTTTCATCATCCTCCATATTTGTCTTTCAACACAGGTGTTCCGCTTTCCTGTTTGCTGTGGTTGAGTCAAGTTTTACTGCAGGTTGTAATAAATCTCATTTGGAATTACATACAGTCTTTTTTTTCTTTCTTTCTTTCTTTCTTTCTTTCTTTCTTTCTTTCTTTCTTTCTTTCTTTCTTTCTTTCTTTCTTTCTTTCTTCAAATTTCACTTTGCTAGCATGATGAATTTGTGTAAAGTGCAAACCACAGAATAATAACAGGATTCTTTATTTCTTTTCAGAAAGTTAAGACACTAATGGCAAAGACACTTAATGTATGAGATGATATAAATAAGGGTTGGATTAAAGTCAGAAAAGCTTTTATTTCGTTTCTTTCTTTCTTTTTTTTTAGAGCACCAGTGTGTCTTGTAGACGAAGGCATTGAAACATTGTTATAAGTCGCTGTAAATAAATGTAGTAACAGTTTCAAATTTACTCAGTGTAATATTGATATTCCAGATTCTCAACAGCAGGGGGAAGTCATGTACCAGAACACACCAACAGCTCCCAAAATCACCAATGAATTAAAGGAGCCGTATGTAACCCCCCGAATTATCTGGCTGGACTACTACTGTCAGTGATATCAGTATTTGAAATAAACACGATTCCTTAATGTTTGGTGACATATCAGGGCCATTTTATAATTACTTGGAACACATTTATTACATGTGGCTCCATTAACACTAACACAATTTAACAGTCTGCCAAAAGAACACTGTGTCAGCTGATAGTTTACATTATAGCTCTGTTAGCTTAGCTCTGTTTTTAGACAGAATTCAGAAAAATTAAAACCACATATCACCTCCATTTTCTGTTTGTTGTGTGTTGTCAGTAGCTGCACTAAAGATCTGTTCGTAATCCAACAAACAAGGTCAGAACTGTCACAGTTCAGTCTGAACCATGGATTAACAAACAGAAAACTTAGCAAAGATAAAAACATCACCAATCGCTTTCTGTGTGGCGTTTTCATGTTCTACCCATGTTTGCATGGGTTCTCTTTAGGTACTCCAGCTTCCTCCCACAGTCCAAAGACATGTACTAATAGGTTAATTGGTCAAGTTAAATTGCCCATAGGTGTGCAATTGGAGTGATTGGTTGTTCGTCTCTGTATGTCAGCCCTGCGATGAACTGCAACACGTCCAGGGTGAGCCCCGCCTTCACCTGAAACGTAGCTGGGATAGGCTCCAGCCCACCCGTGACCCTCTCAGGGTTAAAGGCCCATTCATGCTCACTCTAAGAGCATTTGTCAATCAATCCACCAGTGGGCGCTGCTCTGAATTAACATACTGGCCGAATACCATGAAGAAGAGTACAGTTTTTTGAGAAGAAGAAAGTCAATAATTACAAACATGGTGACGATAGAAGAGGTATTACTGGTGTTGATAATGAGAAGGGTAGTTGTCATAAATATACTTTGGGGCAGCCATGGATCAGGAGGTAGAGCAGGTTGTTCAATAACCAAAGGGTTGGCAGTTCAAATCCCGCTCTGTCCAAGTCATGAGCTGTTGTGTCCTTGGGCAAGGCACTTCATCCACCTTGCCTCCAGTGTCACTCACACTGGTGTTTGAATGTTTGATGGTGGTCGGAGGGGCCATTTGACACAAATTGGCAGCCACGCTTCCATCAGTCTGCCCCAGGGCAGCTTTAGTTTACCACCACCAGAGTGTGACTGTGAGAGTGAATGAATAATGGATCAATAATTTAAAGCGCTTTGGGTGCCTTGAAAAGCGCTATAGATTATTATTATTATTATTATTATTATTATTATTATTATTATTTGTAGTTTTTCACTAACTCACACAGTCGCTCTTTCTGGGAATTATTCTCTTCATATCTCAGCAGTGCCTCCATGGTTCCCGGTGGTGCTGCTCTGTATTCTCCGTTGGGGTTCGCATCCGCAAGCTTCCAGGGAACGGACAGAATTATGCACGTAATGAATGCAGAAGATGGACGGAACGCTCCATCTGTACACATATGCCTCTTTAACGTGGAGCATGAATGGGTCTTAAAGTGGTTCAGAAGATGAATGAATGTATGAATGAATGAATGAAGCCTCATAAACTCACCCGTGTAGAAGAAACGCTGCCATTTCATCATCAAACTCCATTCTTTTCATTTAGAGCTGTGTCCAGTGGTAAAAAAACACAGTATACTACTAGTTCTCATCACTTTGTCACTTCCTTTAACCTGACCACTAGGCTTTCGCCCACGGGCCCCGACCCCAGGCCTGGCTCCAGTAACCCTCTGGGCCGTGTACACACACTCTCTTGTTTTTGTTAGCCATGAAGGGTCTTCTGAACCGTTCTTCGTCTGGCCCTTTGCCTAGGACCGATCTGCCATAGGAGACCCTACCAGGGGCACAATGCCCCCGACAACACAGCTCCTAGGGTCACTAGACCTCTCAAACTCCTCCACCGTGGTAAGGTGATGGTTCAAGCAGGAGCTGTGTGAATGTATGGTTGCACATTTTGTTTTCAATTTAGGTTACAAAAATGCATTTTTTGTTTTTAGTTTAATTTGTGTTCTTTTTCTTTTTGTATGGATTAACATTTCATACACAGTGCCTGTCAGTTTGTTGCACTGCGAGGATCCTAAAGCTGGAGGCTTCCACCTGGCAACCCCAGGCTTCCAGACCTTATGGTTATGCAGGAATGTGAACAAACGTACAAACTCTCACAAGTTGAGCCAATACCTTTTCAGTGTGCAAACCTTTCAAAGATGACTTTTAAAAAATACCCGAGGAACCGGCAGCATGTCACACTAACTATGATGAAAACACATAAAAACACCTCTGCAAAACACCCGTACCTTGGAGAATTTCATTAAGGTGTTTTTTAAAAGCAGTGGCACAACTGTTTGTGACCTTTATCGATGTGTTGCTCAACATTTAATGCAACAGAAAATTGTGCAAGACCTGCAGATTAAAGGCAAATGACATTGGTTCAAAACAGAAAGGAAAAACATGTCAAAAAGTGAACCCCACCCCCCCTTTCCTCTTTCTTAGAATGTTGCTATTTGCTTTGGATAAATAGGCTGCAGTTGCACAACTATTCAGCCTCTAGCACACACGCACGTGCAAAAGCGTGCGCGCGCACACACACACACACACACATTTAGGGATGCACATTCACACACACTGCTGTAAACATTATGGAGAAAAATATAGTAAGTAAGGCCTTTTCCTGCATTACAGCTTTTTTCAGTTCAATTTGAACAGATCCTCAGATTTGTTTCAGTGCAGTGAACATCTCACACGGCTTTTATTAAGGTATTTCCAGTTTCATATAAGGCCACTGCTCTCTGACCTCCACTGCTTAGGAAATTGTATAATGGCTGTAGAAGTGTTATGTATCTTTACTTTACTTGTGTCTTACATCACAGACATATTCTCCCAGAGATAAGCTGCTTTAACGTTCACCATTCGTCATTAAAATATACATTTCTGAAACCTTGCTGCTGACAATTTAAGGTTGGCCTTGAACTGTTTTGTGTTTTACGCTCAGTCTTGTGATACATGGGACAAACCAGAGCTGATTCAGAGACTATAACTCTTCTGATTAGCTGACCTTGTGTTAGTATGTGTGATGATGTACAATAATTCTGGGAAAGTTTGAGGACTTGAGCTGTGAGAAAAACTATTGGATTTTCATGTAGTCCAGATTCCATGTAATGACCTTAAGCATAGATATGATACATATTTAGCTGGTTATTGCACCACTGTGTGAGCAGGTTCAAAGAACGAGTATAGAAATAACAGAAATTAATGTCACTGGAAATCCCCTACAGGTCATTATAGTTCATAGTACTTTGGCTCTGAGTTTCACATGTATCAGATTAATAAAGTGAAACCTATACTCTGCAGAATCAGCAGTACTATGGCATGAGAAGTTTACTTTTATTTTTTTCCCACCTTCTAACTCACACTTTTTTAGTCACTATCAAAATAGGAATCCTATAAATCTCCCCTCATAGCTCAACCTCATGCCCATCCACCCTTAACCGAGTCCCGTCCTTGGCCAGAGTAAGGCGGTTTCCAACCCCGGGGCTCGCCCATATGTGAGCATTGGCTTAGCCTCTCATGTGAAGGTCAGGCCTGATGGGACATGTGAGCCCCAGACCGTCACCCGTGGGCTTTGGTATGAGCACGCAGGGATAACTGACTTTAAACCCAGCTGTGTGACACACATCAGGACACAGTGGCTAGTCTACTTAGGGACAAAGGACATATTTAGAGAGATACGGACATTGAGTATAATGATCTTAAAACACGTCTAAACTGACTCTTTTGATGACTTTTAGATTAATTAGATTCAAGAACAAAAATTAAGTAAGCATTACTCAACGGGAATTCCCTTTGAGATGCAACTGCATTTTGTTGCTTAGTTTTGAATTCATTTATTATTCAGATTTTTCCTCAGATCATATTTTAGATGAACCACATGCACAAGTGTTCAGATTTTTTCCATCAGTAAAAGTACTAATACACACTATGAAAATACTCCACTACAATAACAGTCCCTTTGCATTTCAAACCTTAATCTTAAGTAATGCTGGGTGATCTGGCACAAAGATCACAAAACAATCTTTTGAGGCATAAAAAGATCTGAATCAGAAACTTCTCACCTCATAAAATACAGGCAAATTACAAACTATAACTTTCCTTTATTGTTCTCTGCTTATCATATTATCATTGACACCATCTCAGAAAACTATCTTTTGCATTTTGAACTCAAATCACAAGAATATTGACAATATGTAAATGAAATAAACACTAGTCCCTATTTCCATATACATACATCTGTGTTTTCATTAATTATGGAGACTGTAGCAATCAAATGTATCCCTATTACATATTATTTTAGAATGAATTAAAAAGACTTTTTTTTGTGCCTGCTGAATTCTAAAATATCTGTGCAAATCAGATTCAGTGCACGTCAGAGTTCAGAAGCTGGACCCACAACTGATAGACTTATGCTAATTCTTCAACATTACTTCATCAGCAACAAAACATGTTACACAAACTGTGCATATTAATATGGGCTAAAACCAAACACTTTACAGCAGATAGATGCTAAAGTATTGCTATGAACCGACTGAAATGAGGTCATTTAGCCTACTGTGATGCTACAAACTCATAGATTACAGCAATAGTCTCGTTAAAATACTGTAATTACACTGAAAAATGGACCATTTTATGTTGGCAAGGGAAGAAAGTACAGTTTTAATGGTATGATCTGTATGATTCCTCTAAGATGTAGATCATATGACACATTAGGATCGATCACGATCCAAGATCATGAATCACATCATGATATTATTAAGTATTCACTGCAGTAAAATGTCCCTGTCAGTGTTCTACTATTATGTATGGTGTATTTGGATTCATATTACAGGGTTCCTCTACCTTTTTAAGGCTTAGCTGCAGCATACATGCCATTTTTTGAAAAATTAATTCAAAATCAATGTGGTCAACACAGAACACTAACTACAGTGAATGAGTTCTCACATCTATTAATTGCAGATGGTCCCCAGTGCAGTTTTTGGATGGTTTTCCAACTTTTTGTACATATACTATATATGATTAATAAAATCAGTTGATCCAAGTTTTCTTGCAGAAGTAACTTCTGGACTCCATAACTGTAGGTGTGTTCCACAAACTTCATGAAAATACAAGGACCCAAACAGCAATTAAGTCTTTGAAAACTAGGGGGGGAAACCTGTGCCTTTTACTGTTGCATATCAACACCTTCCTAAAATAATTGTAATTTTTTTTTTCAGATTTTTCAGGAAACACAAAAAAACTCAACCAGAAATTGAGTATTAACTGTTTAGTGAAAAAATTCACTTTTGTAAAAAAGATGACTTAAGTAATTATTTTAAGGAAGGGGATGATATGTTAAAGGTTGAGCTCATCTGAACCAGTTTATGTCATCTGAGTCGAGAATTGTAATGAATGAATGAATTAAGCTACACCAGCATCTGAGTCAGGATTAAATATAGACGCAGACCAGACCTGATTTGCATTGCATGGAAATCATCAGATTCAATGTGTGATTTATGGTGTTCACACAGAACACCACTATATATATATATATATATATATACTTTTTAAGCACAGTAAAAAGTGTTAGCAAGCATTTTAATGTAAATCCAAAATCTCTGAGATGTTGTTTGTGCAAGTTTTGTTATTCACTCAGCTGTACTTTGTGTTTAGCTGCAAATGTTAACATACAGCCTCTTGCTTCACAGGTAACACTTGTTGGCCAGATAGTGGGTTTATCATAGACACACACACACGCACACACACACACACGCACACACACACGTGCACACACACACACACACACACACACACACACACACACACACACACACACACACACACACACACACACACACAC
>JAPQRQ010000003.1:5127636-5140344 GCA_037367365.1 Apogon talboti
CCTCCAGGAGTCGGGGTCTGCTCCAGGTTTCTGCCTGTTAAAAGGAAGTTTTTCCTCACCACTGTCACCAAGTGTTTGCTCCTGTAGGACTCTGTAGGGTTTCTGTAAATTGGTCTGGTTTCAACCAGCTCTATATGTAAAGTGTCATTAGATCACTTCTGTTATGATTTGGCGCTATATAAATAAAATTTGATTTTATTAAATAAAATTGATCAATTATTTGTGAATTTTTATTCAGTATTTAAGTCCTCCATTAAATGTTTTCTATTAGGCCTGCGGCTACATGACCAAGGGGCCTTGTGAGGATGTAATTGAGTGTTTTCGCTCTAATTCACAAGGCAATCAATATTTTGCTACAAAAATTTGCAGTCTTGTAGATAAACGTGTTATCTAAAATACCAAGGTCCATTTAGAACAATAGTTGAACAGGAACAGCATGTTATCCATTTTTGCGTAAAAAGTAGATGTACTTTTTCAGCAGCTACATGACTGAGCATGTTTTTTGTAATTTTCACATAATAAATCTAACTCAGGCAAATTATCATACATACCATTTTAAAGTACTTGTTAATACCTACACAGAAATATAAAATAAACGTATTTATGTCATTTAGTTAAAGAGTTACAGGTTATTGAACAGCAACTTTGTGCCTACGTGATCGCTTGATCTGACCCCACAGCTCTGAGATCAACCTTAAACATGCACAGAACTAAAACATACACATGAAGCAGTGGCATGAATCCTAAAACATCAGATATCATGGTAACACACTGAACCATTTCACAATTGCTACATAGAGGTGACTATTTTCAGTGTGTATTACTACATTTATTGAAAGAAATCGCCTCCACACAACTTCTAAAACCAGTCTTTTGTGTATGTGGCTAGTCCCATGACCATAACCAGTTCAAGTTAAAAAAACGTGAACGGTACAATAAAAAAATCAGGTCAAAGGAACAGACTTGTGCTGAACCCTTAAACTTGTGTTAATGTAGCTAAAGATTTTAAAGATGCGCACTGCCCACAAGTGAAGCTGCGACTGTTAGATCTTGGACACAGATGAAATGCAAAGCAAACCTTAATGTCCCTGATTTTATGCTTCTCAAACTCATCAATGGTCTCCTCCAGCTGCCTGGTGGTCCTCGTGGCGTCCATGGTGGCTCTCTGGAGGTCAGTTTCAGCCTAATGGCAAAACATATGACTGCTCAGAAACACATGAGATATGCATAAGCTGACAGAGCATGTGAACCTGGGCCCCAACACATGACAAATATGGGTAAAAGAGCCCTTTAGATGGAATCACACTCATGTTTTTCATCTAGAGGTCAGAAAAGTAATTAGGTCTGCACCTGAGGCTCCTGCATACATTCAAGCAGACATGTCAAAAATGGTATGTTTTAATATACTGTCTGACCTGTAGGTTGGCAGACATGTACGATGATCTAAAAATGACTAAACACCACCCCCTTGTGGAGAATATACAGTACATGTATGAATTGATGCATGCAAGTAAATTTGAATTGCTTTCCAGCTGGTTCTAAGAGGTGTTTATATCATCAGGGTTCCCAGATTTATACAGATAAAATTTCTAAAGTTTTCCATGACCTGTCAAGGACCAATAACAATGATTATTCAGAGCCTTTAAGTGCTTGAACATAGGGAGATTTAGTTAATGTACAAAAATTCAACAGCAACCACTGTCATTGTATAGTTGTTGGTTATTCATTTGAAATACTCAAAATACTATTAACCTAATGAGTTATTTTCTAGGGTGTGTAAAAATACTGATACAAGCAGCATTGGTTGGGCCTTGCGCTCCGGCCTGGTTAAACCTGCTGTCACCATCGACACCTCAGCTCCACTCACACCTCTGTCCCGGCTCCAGCCCCCAGCCTTTCACTCCTCCTGTCATCCCTCCACAACACCAGCACACCCCCCCCCCGAAACCACCATCACCTTTTAATTAGGCTTTGATTTTGAAAAACTCTACTGTGTGTGTGTGTGAGAGAGAGTGAGAGAGAGAGACAGAATCAGTTTGGATGAATTGAAACTGTATGAACAGTTGAGCACAAAACTCGTTATTTAGCATTTTTAATAAGGCTTTTATTTTGAAAATCCGTACTCTGTGTGTGTGTCTGTGAGAAAGAATCCAATTTAATGAAATTGTACAAACAGTTGAGCGTTTGGTCATAAAAATGAAGAAAAGTTATTGATAATCATTACTGAGCATTTTTAATGAGGTTTTTATTTTGAAAAACCCTACCCTGTGTGTGTTTATCTGTGAGAATCAGTTTTACCCACAATGCAATACGTCAACCCCCCTTTAAAAATGTGCGTAAAAGAACCACTCAACCCAGGATTTGAACCCCACTCTGATGAGTAACAGTCCAATGCACTAACCACTACATTAACACTATGGCGGCCACTTTGCCAGGCGCCCTATTGTTGCCTTTTTATGTAGGAGACATGGGTGTAATACATTCACAATGAAGCTACCACTCAAACAAACTATCTCAAAAATTCTTTCACGTAAGGCTTGTTGAGAGTCTTGTGAACGTATCGCTTTATAATATGTAGAAAAAAGTCAGAACTGAATAAGCAGTGATTGTGTGAATGTGGAGTTAGTTTTAAAGGCAAACTGCCAACTTCCTATTGGAGTTAGCTCATGGGTGTCTGCATATGATTTGTCCGGCTCAATGAGACAAAAATTTTGGTGTTCGTTTCACATCTCTACGACATTCCTACTGGCCGCTAGGGTATTTTTGTGTACATAGGTGGAGCTAGAGAGCAAATTTTGGCACTTATGGGGTTAATTTAAAAATTTTATCAAATTGTTTGCCAGACATGACATGCATGGCAAATTTGGTGAGTTTTTGACTATGCTGAGGGGGTCAAATTCCAGTTTAAACTGGAAAACATATAATAAAAAAATTGCGATTAATCCTAACCGTACATTGTATCTAAAAAATTCTTGCACGTCAGACTTGTCATGAGTCTTGTGGACCTATGGATATATAACATGTGGGAAAGAAGTCAGAACTGAAAAATCAGTTTCAGACTTTGCAACTTTCAGGGCTTATAAAAAAAAATTAGAAACCATTTAGAAGCCAGTACGACAAACGCCCTCGGACAAGATGTTTTTTTTTTTTTTAAGTTTTACATTGAAAGGCAAATTGCCAACTTCCTGTGAGAGTTAGGTCATGGGTGTGAGTGTATGATTTGTAGGGCTCGATGACCAGAACATTTTGGCATTGGTTTCATGTCTCTACAACGTTCCTAATGGCCGCTAGGGCCGTTGGCATTTTTTTATGTAGGTGGCGCTAGAGAGCACAATTTGGCACCTCTGGGTTCGTTTTTATATTTTATCAAATTTTTTGTCAGATGTGACATGCGTGCAAAATTTTTTGAGTTTTTAAGCATGTTGAGGGAGTCAAATTCCAGTTTAAAGTGTCTCGGTATAATAATAATAATATAAAAACAAACTAAATACAATAGGGACTTGCCCTTTAGGCCCTTCGGGCTCAGTCCCAAATAAAAACAAATGAAATACATTTGAGCTTATGCCCTTCGGGCAAGGCCTCTCACTCTATTTGTGAGTGAGAGGTCCTCGCCCTCCGTGCTCGGTTCCTAATAAGCCATCCCTCCACCTAAACCCTCTACAAACCTAAAGGAAACCATAAGGTCTGCTCCACTTGAAATATTTTTATCCTTGTCTAAATCTAATGGGCCTATTCCCTTGTTTAATGAATTTCCTTATTGAAAAAATACCATGACTCTTATAAAACCTTCCTGACTTTACTTAATTTCAAGACTTTTCCATGGCTGGAGATTTTGATTGAAACATCCCATGACTTTTCCTGTCCATGGGAACCCTGTAGCTTATAAAGAAGAGCAACAAAATGTGAAATGGATGTGCATGCTCTGTAGAAACGATCAAAACAGAGCCTTTAAATGTAAAGCTATGCAAGAAAAGTGACAAACTAAAAACATCCCATAAACTATAGTTGACGTTTGTTCATCTTTGTGGTCATACATTACCAAGGGTGAAATGCACATTTAGAAGGAACACACCTGAGACTGGACACTAAGTCAAGGAAGCATCGGTCAAATACTCACTTGTGTTATGATGAAACTGGGACATGATGTCAATGCAATTTTAGGCTAATGCACTACATTTATCAGTGTCATTCTGTTAAAGTTGTACATATCTGCATTAAAATTACTTCAATGATTTTTTTTTTTTTTACAAATATGATGTCTATTGTTATTGGTTATAAAATATGAGAACAAGGTGGGGAAAGGATACGATGATCTGTCTGTCTGAGGGGTTTCTCTGTCTGGTCCTCTCAAGTTGAGCCATCTGTTTAGCTTCTCTGTCCCTGGCACGTTGAGTTGTCTTCAGATCATCCTGTGTGGACACAACACATCAGAAATAAATTATTTACCATTTAACATAAGAACAATGCTCATAACTAGTGCTGGCAAAATTAGGGACCAATCTAGGCCATGTTGTGTTCCCATCAGGTGGCGCTGTAGGATACAATGGCTCAAATAAACAGAGGAGGACAAACACAACATTCTGTTGTTGTTTTCCATCTAATATGGATGTGATGTCATAGTTGACGGACGTGACGGATGAGACAGATGGATAATTCCACATATACCTGTTATATCCGACACGTTTACACACTTCATAAGAACATATTAGGAGACACAGTGAACATGAATCACATGAGTTAAATGTTAATGACCTCAGAATTTATCTTAAAAAGGTGTTTTAATGTCCTCTTTTTGTATTATATATTGTATATAAAAAAATAAATAAATTACTGCTTCCCTAGAACATTTCATCCCAATGTGAAGTTCGAAAAGGTGCATGAAATACCTTTATGGACACACCTTAACACATACAGTGGCATATTTTGTAAATGTTCTCATGGAGAATGTAAACAAAATTAAGCCTAAAAACAAATGAAAATGTATTATCACACGATTTTGGCCAAAAATAAAATCCAGATTTTTTCCTCTAAAAACTTGATTTTCGACGTCGATTCAGGCTGGTGGTGGCATTTTAGCCGGCATGTTGTTTTCGTGTGCAGTGTGCAATGTGCAATGCAACGCACTGCTCCCACTCTGGTGTGTGATGATGTTTGAGGTGCTGAAATAAGTTGGTTGTGCTGCTGTCTTTGACAGATACCGCCTTCGGGCAGAGTTTGCAGCGAGGAATGGTTTGGTCTTCATCGGAAACTTCAAAGCCATACCAATTCCACATAACCGACTTTCTCTTGCTATTTTTAGCCACAAACTTCTCACTCTACTTAGCAAACGTCATTATTGTACTGGTGTGTGGAGACCAAAGACTGAGGACAGCGCTCTCACAGTTAGGAGGAGGAGCCTACGGTAGCCCGACGGCGAGCAGCCCAGAGACACGAGAGAGATGAAATCGATTTGACAATTACCCTTTTTTAAAAATCGTCCTAATTAATAAATCAGATTTTGATTTAAAATCGATTAATCATGCAGCCCTAATCACAATAATGATATTTAGTACAATACATTAAACCACAGTATAACTACAATCATGGTAGTTTACATTTTATCAAATAGCTGTAAGAAAACCTGTTAAAAGGTAAAAATACGCTGTCCTCAGAGAAAACAGTTTTGATTTAAATAAATATACTTTCTGTGCATTGAGTCTAACATCATTTTTGTGTTTTTACATTAGAAGAAAAAATGTGATTCATTACAATTAATTCCAATAAACTGTTTAATTTAGATTATCTGACATCCCTACTAACAACGAAACCAGAATAGAATTTCATGACCTGTTTAAGTCCTAAAGTTTAGTTTATCTTTACTGTGAAAAGGGTGTTTAATCAAAGAATGAGCTGAATATTATACTACTTCAGTACTGACCTTAAAATGTACTTATGCATATTCTGTCACAGACAATGGGTGATGTCACTGTCATGAAGTTAGCCCTCATGGAAAGATTCAGAGGGAATGGGCTCTATGCATGACACACTCCCACCTTGGCCTCAGGATGCACTGCCATTTCCTGTCAAAATCCTGACAAGTACCATGGAGGTACTTGGTTTTTCTGGGTTTTCCATCCCTACTTCTGCTGAATGAATTTCATCCTTGGGGGAGGGGACCCGTCAATGATTAAAAACCAATTGATATAACAGGCAGGTTGTGACTGAGTTTTCTTACACCTACAATCTACATTGCTGGCACTAAGTGTCACCTGACCCCAACTGTCGGCAGTCTCAGAATTTGCGAACGTCCCCATGCAGATAAATACATTGTAGTCAATCTCTGCAAAGTGTTTTCTGTAGTCTCCATGCTCCCCATGTCAGCAGCAGAGTGCAAACATAGATTTATTGAAATAAAACATTAACAAGCAGGTAAATCATGACAACAAAGAGAATAAATAAAAGCATACAGAAGAGGAGAAAAAGAAAAAGATAATAAAAGAAAAAAGAAAGTACAAATCAAATAAGGCACTTAAGCGGTCATATTTCATATAGGGGTTCATTCAAGGAGCTTTAGGTCAGAAATAAGGTTGTGCATCTTAATACCAGATTTGCTTTTCAGAAGTTCAAGGGTTTTGCAGTGTTGTTTAAGTTCACGCTGAAGTTTACTCGGTGTCTTTTGGAACTACCGAAACCGGCTGTCAATAATGTGCGTCAGATAGTGAAAAAATAAAGTGAAAAAATAAAGCAACAAATGAGCTCACAATGAGGGCTCACTGCTACAGGTCCATGAGGAAAGCAGAGGTACCACACCAGCCCAGAGTAGGAGGAGTTAAAATGACACGGTTCAGAGTTCTGTTTAAAGTTTTGTTGAACATGTTTCTAAGGTTTGTTCAACACAAGTTCTACTTCTTTTGCTGTCTCTGCCTCACTTCAATAAGTTTTTAGCCCACTGCAGATTCAGAGTAGGTGAATGCAAATTGGCTTTGTGTAGATGTAAACAAATGGATGGTGTCACACTTCATAACACTTGGAGAAGTCCTACTGGTGACCCAGCGGTCACTATACATTTATCTCGCCTAATGTTTTTCACCCAGCGCTTCTGTAACTCCTTATCCTTAGGGAAAGAGTGACAACTAAGCTGGGAGTTAGATCTAGTCGACGTTGAGGAAAACAGGACACAGCAGTGGTAGCTTGCTGTACTATCTCCTTGTTTCTGGCAGGTTACTGCTCATTCTACATGTCATAGTGAATCATGAGTAACAATAAAGTCAAAACAACAAAAATAAGAATGAAGACTTCAAAAAATAATGACAACGATGTTATTTTCCAATGACAGAGCAGCATTACATAATACTATTTTGCGGACGGGCGGATGTTTACATGCATCCTGAGACTTCAATGGAAGTTACGTCATGGATCTTTGTACATAAGGCCCATAAGGTCATAACAGGTCATTCCTGTCATACAGTGACTTTTCTGTCTCTAGGATTTAATTACTCATTACGTGTTCTAGAATGATATTCATAACAAATGTCTATGATATAAATGACATATTAAGGCCATCTTCACAGGTAATTGTCGTTATAAACATAGTTTTGTTTTTTAACACACCCTTTAATTGATATATGTGTTCAATGTTAGTATGTATTCAGGATAATTGACTTCCAATAAAACTATAAACCCTGACCTAAGAAGAACCTCTGGATATTCTTTAATTCTCTTACAGACAAGACTAAACTAAACCAGGAGAAACAACAGCTATTTTTTTTTACTGTTTTCTGTGTAACTATGAACTCGTATTCCCCATTGTTAGTAGGGACTTTCTCACCTTCTTCAAACAGAACTACATTTTAGGAAGTGTCATAAATGATTTCTTTATGCAAAATTCCGCTGCGTAAACTGAAGTAAGCTTTAACTGCTTCCTCCTACGGTTTTAGAAATGTTCACTCAAAAGTTCCACTTTGTTAGAATGCTTTATCCATAATGCATGTCTGGACAAAAAACAGCTTCAAACATTTGTGATTTTTATTGTTGTAAAAGTTGTGTTTTTCTATAGAATTTTCACCCAAGAGATCTAAGAGGTTGGAGGTTCAACAGATTTCAAATATTTTCTTAATTTAATTCTTAATGATTATTACCTCTTGAGTCCCTGGGCTTGACAAATATTTATTCCTAAAAGTTAAACATATCACTAAAGAAGTCTGACAGGATGATGAACATGAAAAATATGTCACTTTTTCCAAACAATAATGAGGCCCAAATGTTGCTGTATAACAAGGTCAACCCAAATATGTACCGTATATTCTCACATAAGCTGCATTATCAGCATCCTAACACCACAACACTGGAAAAGAGTGTAGCTCCTGTCCTAAGTGCAGATGTAGGTTTGATATGGGATGGAGTCTCAAATTTCTCATGCACACTTACCCTCTTTTGTTTCACCACAGCTCCGTAGCTTTTGAGTGGCTCTATCACTTTGGCTTCAAGCCTTTCCACCTGTAAGACAGGGAAGTTGAGGAATTTAGGACCTGTGTCGCAAAACTATATCACCAAATTGAAATTACAATCTACATTAAGTATCAGCCAGTGAAGCTGCCGTTACCTCAGCCTGGCGATAGTCTTGAATCTTGGCCAGGTGGTCAGCAAACTGCTTCATACCCCTCTTGAGGTTTGGCGTTTCTGTGTCTGCGTACATCCCTATTTCCTTAACCAGAAGGTCGGCCTTGTCTCTTAGCCTGGCTGTTTTACGGACATAGGCAGCAAACAGTTGGCACATCTCCCCAAAATGCCTCTCCACATTGGTGATGTTTTTCTGGATCTTCTTTGTTTGGTAGTCCCTGCAAAAACATAACAGGATTATTACATGAATATATACTTATGTTTGTCCTCAGTGCTTTACATTTTAAAATTATTTTAGGGATATAATTCATTCATATTTATTTAAAATACAATGGTATATTCTTTGAATAATGACACCGTCTTAAGCCATGAATTTGGTCATATTTATTTTTTAATTAGGTTTATAGATTTCCAAACGCCACAGGGATGCATGTTCTCATTAAGAATGTGCACATACGATTGATTAGTTGATTGGTCAATCCAGTAATGCGCTGCTGACATTTTTTTTAAAGATGACAAATTGTTATTTGGGTTGAGGTTGGGAGGATATTTATGTTTTACTCCAGAAATGTTTTACTAAAGCAAGTAAGTTACTGCTTGAGTACATCATGAGAACATGTGGACATAAATGTTTTTCTTTACAAATGTTAGTTTGACTTCACAAAAATTATTGGATCTGGGTGCGTTCCTACTTTTATGTTTAAGGTATTGAATTCTCAACATTATCTCAAGTATTCAATTCATATGTGAGATTAAGTAAATACACTGAATATTTCTTTATTGCCTTTAAAAATACATGTGATATTTAAAAAAAAAACAACAACAAAAAAACCCTTTTTCCTCCAAGTACAAGTATGTTAAGTAAAGTCTGAAAAAGTGTCTTAAGAAATGAAATTGTATACTCGACTCAAATTGGCTTGATTATTTGACATATACAGAGGTGAAGTGAGGTATCTAGATTGGATGTAGTACAGTATAAACTAAAGCCATGTAGATAGAAGTATCATGTTGACACTATCACGTTGACAGCAAAAATCTCTTATTCTGAAATAAACATCATGCTTTTGACATAATTTCATTTGTGTATTTCAAATTTTCAGAAACTTTGTCATGGATGTCATAATTTCACACAAAATCTTTAATCACTTAAGTTCCAATCTTTTTTTAGGGAAATGTAAAACGTCAAACCTTAATGGATTAAATTGTAATATTTAGTGGATACCTTACTTTAATATATCAATTTATGGCTCAACTGTGGTAGATAAGCTGATTTTAAAACCCATTACTCATTAAAAGTATAACTGCTGTATCCTTTCTTATGCTAAAATATACAAGAAAAGAGATACATTCGAAGACATTTCCATCTCCAAAAATGGACGTTTCATTTGTTATCAAATTAAAGATAAAATCCATCTTACATTATATATATTACAAGGGTGTAACTTTGACGTTTCCTAAAAAAAAAGACAGCAAGCTAGCGATGACAAAAACTTAACATTAGCATTTCCCTCTGCTTTTGCAAGCTTAAATTGTACAACTTTAAGGACAGTTGGTGACTGCACAAGCTAACAAAGAAGTCGTTATGTGTTTGTATTTAATTCTTACCGCGCTCTTGCATCAGGGGTACGGCTCATCGTTACACGAAGGAATTAATTCTAACCTGTTTACACCGTTTACAGATGGAAACGCCAGCTAACCAGTGCTAGCCGCAGGTAGCAGGCACGCCAGTCTGCCGTTTCCATGGAGCCCCTTGCCACTTCCGCTTGAGGAATGCATACTGGGAAATTGAGTCATGGGTGACGTCCACCGATTCGCCAAAAGAAAAGAAAAGATAAAATAGGTTATCTACTTCCCTTGAGTAATATAAAAGCGTTTGTTATTGGTTAAAAACACTTAATTTTATCATTGGTTAAAAACATTGCAAATATTCAATCTTTTTATTTAACAATAACATATAATTTTTTTTAAGGTTTTGGGTCTACTTAAGAGACACTTGACTTGCCTCTGTTTCCATCATGTCCATCCCTTTTTCACCAGTATTGGCCAATATCAAGCAGAAGTACACATGTGCACAGAGCACAGGGACTGTGATGACTAGTCATAAATATCAATAGTACTAATAGTTATTTGCATATAAAAATGGAACATTTCAAACCAAAGTTTTTATTTCAATTTGTTTTCTCATGCCAAATTGACAATGTCATGTCCAGATTAAACTAACAAAAGAAAATGTATCAAAACACAGATAGAATAATTGATGTTGATGCCTTAACAAAAAATATCAAACAAGTAAATTTCATAATTTTGTGGTGTCTTATAGTCAATGTAGTCAATAAACATCCCTCCAGGAAAAATCAAACATTTGGCTGCTTCTGTGGTTTCTATTATTCCCCAAATAGATCAAGGTACATTGCCTACACTGCAACAAAGAGGGCTACAAATAGTCCTTTTCAACAACAGCTTGACTCTTTCTGAACTGTTGCCAGGCGCAGACTTTCTGATCACTGAAATGAATGGAGGCCTCATTGTAATTCCCTCCTCTGTGTTTGGGAATGCATGAATGTCACCAGCTGCCACGTCTGCTCCTCTGTGGAAAATGTCCAAAAACCTTAATTATCATGCTTAATCATCCATGGGATTGAAGCTGGGGAGATCCCACTGTAACAGATTGGCGATGTAAAACACGGTCATTGCAGTGAAGCTGTGTGCCTGGAATCCCAAGAGGATCCGATTTATACTCTCTGGTATGGCTGATGTTGGTAGATTCATTTTTTCGTGTTAAATGCCTCTGATATGATCTTCCTCTGCCAGTGGTGATTGATCATTACCCTGGGATTTTTTTCATTTAATTTAAATAAGTCACTAAGTCAGGATTCATGGTGGTAACCGACAGGCCACAGTGTCCTCTGGACAGTCAGGTGACGACATATGCTGAAAACACACTGGTAATGCACTGTTGACTTAAGAGGTGACAACATCTAGATCTGTATGAGTTTAGTTGTGAATATTTATGTACAGTACTGTGTAAAAAATGTTTCCACCTTTAGTGTTGTTGTTTTTGCAGAGTTACATTTCATTTCACATATACATATTTATTTCTGATTCTCTTTATTAACATGCAACAACAAAATACAGTAAACCTGTGCACAGTATTAAATTATCATTATTGCAGGTTCACTTGACCTCAAGCATATTTGTTTTCAGCAACTATGTCATCATTATAATTGTCATTAATATTCTGTTTTAGAACTGTATATGTTCTTCGTAAAAACTTGAATCAATGAATTGCACTGAAAAAGAATCCTTGTGATGGTTTAGTATAATAATGTGTGTTTGATCTTCTATGTGGGACATTTTCAGCCTGTCCAATCTGGCCTTTGAGATCAATTTGTGAAATACAAAACTGACACTAAAGATATAAGCAGTCAAAGGTGTCAAACTCATCTGACTTTAGGTTCCACATTCAGACCAATATGATCTCAAGTGGATCAGACCAGAATAAGATAAGATATGATATGACTTTAATGATCCCACATTGGGGAAATTACAGTGTTTACAGCAGCAAAAGTGCAGAAAGACAGGTGGAAACATGCAAGAGTTAACAGGAAATATAAAAGAGCATCTTCTATTTATATGATTTATTCTCTACATATATATACATATTATTTATATATTTGCATATGTTTGCACTTGATGTTGATATATGAGGGGATTACTGTGAACTGTTGTACAGTCTGATGGCTATGGGAAAGAATGACCTGCTAAAATACTAGCATAATAACCTATAATTAAAGACAAGTCCAAATTTTCCTTTATTTTAGTTTTAAAAAAGTAAAATTATGTGAAAATATTTACATTTATAAACTATCCATTGACAAAGAAAGGAATAACCTCAAGTAATATGAACAATCTGAAATATCTTAAGAAAAATAATCATCGGTTCCAAATCCACTCTATCCAAAGTTGACACTTTTTCCCTCATTATCGACAGCTCCTCAGTTTCCCCCTCCCTTCAGTTTAAGGGTCTGGGTGTCATCCTCGATGGCCAACTATCTTTTAAAGCTCACATCAATAATGTCACTCGGTCCGCTTATTTTCATTTGCGTAACA
>JAPQRQ010000003.1:5143717-5167210 GCA_037367365.1 Apogon talboti
TCTATCTATCTATCTATCTATCTATCTATCTATCTATCTATCTATCTATCTATCTATCTATCTATCTATCTACTTGTTAAATGTACAAAAAAGTAAACGATGAATTAATTAAATCACAAATTCACGGACCACAGATGTATTTTGTTTTATAATATGTCTTGTAATATCTCACATAATTTTTGTTTTTAGGGTAATTTTTCTCCTGTTTTGCATTGTACATGATTTTTCACTCAGGATCCTGAATCAGCCTCTAAATTGTATTGAAATAATATTTTTTACATTCATTATGGTAACTGCCAATATCAGCTAATAAAGAATGTTTATTAGTTAAAAATTTGGCCATATCAACCAGTTCTCGTTAATTATACTGAAAAATATGACCTAAATTCTTCTTCAAAGTCAGTATTAAATGTGCCTTTCATTCCTATGACAGAAAGTACAATAGCAAAAATGAAAAACGTGGTGTGAAATATTAGAAGATGAGTGAAAAAATATTAGTTTTTCTTCAGGCAAATCACATTGGATACTTGACACTTTGATTTGTATATACACATTTTTTTCTGTGATGTTTCCTTTTACTGCTTTTCTTGTATTATTTGGTTGAATCTTATAGAGACTAGGAATTACATGCATGTTCATTATAAACTGCTAAATAAAAAGCTAACGGCTTTCCTAAATAAGCAATTTCAAGTTTAATTTTGTAATTAAAATATACCCATTATTTTAACCTCAGAGGTCCAACATTTATTCGGTATTCCGTTTGCGTTCTGTAGGACCTAATGAGTATTACAACATATGCATCTTTGAGCAAAAAGTTGTTTATGAAAGATCATGTTTTCGTAAGGGGACAATGGGTTCATTTTATTGTATAAAACCATTGTATCAGCGGCGAATAACAAAGCATACAGCTCTTCTTCGGCTCAGTGTCTGAACATGACAAAGCAACAAAGCTAAAAACCTTGATTTGTTCAACGTTTTATAACCCAATACATCTTCCTTGTTCCATATCCCACACAGTGAATGTCCTTTTTGTCTGTAGAATCAGTCTGTTACATATATTGGCTTGTGGGAAATGAAAACACAGTTCACATGACATGTCATAATACAGTGCACACAACAGTTCCCAGAACAGCCTAGTTCTGTTTTCAACATGATTTTTACAGCTTAAAGCCCAGTGCTCTCTACTGTGTACTTCCTGAATAGCAAATTTGATTTTACATTTTATTTCCACACTGATTTTAAAATATTGTGCTTTTCTGTAAGACTAAACAGCTGTTACAAAATATAAGGTGATGATACATTGTCACAAATATTGTCATAAGTATGATTGTGTATATAATCATAATAATGTATGTGCAACTGTCAAACAAAAGTCATGAATTAAAATAGAAATTTGGCAGATGTTACTTAAATTTTCACTTTCCATTATTGAAATATTGGACCAAGGTACAAAATCACAATAAACCATTGTGGTGTCAAAGACCATTCACATCCAGGACACTGGATATATTTGCCCTGTTGTCCACTGCAGGTGCTTCAGGTCACTTAAAACATGAACAAACTGACTTAAAAACAGACAATAAAAGCACATTAAAACACACTTAAATATACAAATTGACCAAGCAATATATTTTTGTACATTGATTATCTTTAGCTTTATTATCTGTGTTATCCACTATTTATTTATTTACTTACTTACTTAGTTATTTTTTTAAACAGGTTGTATGTGTGACATTTTCAGCGTATGAATGACACAGTTCTGTGGATGAATGTCTGGAATACATGTATGTTTTTTGTTGTAGAACCTTTGTGTAGATTCTACTGAATTTTGTATCTTTTGAATACAATAACTTTCTAATTCTAATTTACAGCAGATTGAGCACGATGAGATTATGTCATTAAAAGAGCAGTCATTACAGTTAGCACCTGGTTTTCCTTCCTCTTACCTTGTATATTGCTCATTGTACTATATAGTCAGCTTTTTGTATATTTCAGTAGTTTGTAGTACTTATAGTATGGTATATGCATATTTAATATACTAGCTTTTGCACATTGCCTACATTTTTCAGTATTTTGTGTGATATTTTTTATACAATCTTTTTTGTACACTGAGGGTTTTTGCTGCTAAAAAGAACAGAGCTGCTAAACGGATTTTCATTGTTCCTGTGACAGTGACAATAAAGATCTATTCGGTTATGCAAAAAAAAAGCTGATTATTAAAGAGGAGAATTATGACAGGCCTGACTATGACAGGTTTTAGTTGAGAAGAATAAAGTATATAGTGCAGAAAAAGCCTAAAGCTTAATGTCCTTTATACAGATGCAACACAACGTCAGAGCAGGCTTTCTCATCCTTCGGTGTGATTGCAACACTGAGCCACATGAGGGCAAACCGCCTCCATTCATCAATTTACTGAATGCAAGCAGGAATTTGTACGGTCACAGGTGGATTCTTTGACCCTTTTTAGTATGTATGTCCTTTTCCATGCAAAAGATGACACTGACTAAGGTCCTCGTTCTCATCTACCTTCATGACTCAGTATATTTACTCTACTGAATACTAGCTATATTGTAAATGGATACAATATCATCTGCCATTATAACCTATATAACTGATGCCTGTCGAGCCAGTCAGTGTCCCATAATATTTTTGTGTTGAGTTATTTCCCCTTGGCTGGTAGTAAATATATTCAGGAGTGGTGGTGTCTTTTTTAGACTGTGCATCTGACTTTGTTAAAGAACAGATGGTGTTGTTTCCAATCTACCAATTAGCATTTTGAGGGGTGCAAGCAACCAGTAGCAGCAGCATCAGCATCAGCTCACTCCAAACTGCCTCCTCCATATCTGAGTTTGTTTTCCCTCTGTGGTGTTCATCCCTCTGTTGGTCCTCTTGTTTCCATCTTCAGCTCTCTTCAGTTTCTCCCTCAGCCCCCTCCACGCCACAGCGGCGGCACCACACCGGAGAGACGTGCGGCCTGCTGAACAGATTGGGAGTGACATATGTCAGACGTTGGGGGGCTTAGTGGGGCAACAAAGTATGTGTCCCCCCAGCGAGCTTCATTTGTATGGTCTATGTGTGTGTGTGTGTGTGTGTGTGTGTGTGTGCGTGCATGCGTGTGTTGACTCTCCCCCTTCCCCTTCAGGTGTGATGTGAAGACCCCTAGACTCGGGGCTCTCCTCTCACACAGAGACCCACATACGGCTTTCGATCCCCACCTCCCTGTTAATAACAGGAGGGAGTCTGTGGGAGGCATGCCACTGTGTGTATGTGTTTAGGGACGGTGAGGATTATGAACAGTGTGATATCTTGTTTGCCACTTGGTGCATAAAATGAAATTACAAGCCAAGAGTCAATATCTCATCATGCTGATTTTGGCTAACCTTGCTCTCCTTCCTCTAACTGTTACATTCCTCTGATTTGGCAGAGGGACACAGCACAGCTCTCAAGCAGAAATTAACCCTAAAATATCCAGTGGGAAATACACCTATTCGTTTTCTCTTGCATTTCAAACTCACTTCTAAGAGTTATAACTTTTAACAAGTCCTTAAATTAAAAATTGATTTGTTCGGAGATGCAATTAAACGCAGCTATAAAAAAAACCCCTCATACCAGTTCTGTTAATTCCAGCTTTTATTTCCAGCTAAACTTTTTCACTGCAAGGCTGCCATCTCAGATTGAAGGGACCATTTTTTACTCCTCCACTCATTAACTTTTTTTGGATGTGCATTTTAATTGAATAGAATAGAATAGAATAGAATAGAATAGAATAGAATTTACTGTCATGTTGTATCGACATGTTAAACACAATGAAATTGTGGGTGCTCCCCCCCAGCACTGAAATTGAAAACAGAGAAGGAAAATACAATATATATGTAAAAAAAACTATGGATGAAAAAATTAAAAATGGAAATAGAAATTGCACTTTTAAAATAAACATATTAAAAATGTAAAATGTAGATATTTGTAGAAATTAGCTTGGCATTACACGTACATAAGATGTCACAAACAGTTTCCCCCCCCGATGCTCAGGAAGCCAGTAAGTACTATACAGTACTTCAAATATGAAATTCAGCGGTATTCCCCTTTAACGCCAGCAACCTTGAACAAAAGTCCTCCCTCTGCAGTTAAGCGGGTGCTTGAAGGGCAAGCCAATGCAGACACGGTCCAGCGCTTTTATTGACCCAGTGAAAAAACCTCTCTGTGTCTCCAGGGGCTCGGAGCTCAGGTTAGGGTCTTTGTTGTCTGCGTTCATTAGTGTCTCCTTCACCATCTCTGCCGCTTTCTCCCTAACACCTCTTTGTCGAACTCTCCTCTCTCTCTCTCTCGCTGCTCTTTTCCCCCCGAGGAGTTAGAGAAGAAAATGTCACCAGATCAAATTAGTGAGGAGCCTCCAACACTGCCTGTCTACCTCTGCCTCCTATTCCACAGAGTGATGCCATCACTCACCGATGTTCCCACAAGTTTATTTAGGTCCAAACTTTATCTTTGCCAGGTATAACACTCTACAACTCTGCAGCATCCTGAAGAAAAGTGTTTTTTCTTGAAGTTAGTACAGAATATAATTTAAAGTTTTTTTTTTAAAGGTCAAATGTGTGACGTTTAGAGGCAATCAGTGGGATTCAATACCAGAAATAGAATACAATATTGAAAAATATTGTGTTAAATGACATGAAAATGACAATCATTGTGATTTGTTATTTTAGAATGAACCCTTTATGTCTACAGAAGGAGCAGTATCACAGATGATATGAACTAAAAGACCAAAGTTTACATTTCCAGGTTTAAACGTGTCACGGCTCTGGGGTGGAGTCCTATGGGAGCAGTGGCTCAGTTCCTGTTTTGTGAAAATAATTGGTTTCAAAACAATCAGACAAGCTCTGTAATAATCATCTTTTAAAACAAACTAAAAAATGATGATGCCAACTAATAATCACAACATCTGAAATGAACAAAATGATGGTTTTGTGAAGCACAAGTCAATAATTTTTCAACATGGCTGCTCTACAGTCTGTCACAGGCACTTTGATGTTTCTGTTCTTTTTATCATCAAAACTAAAATTGAAATTACCAAATTGATCAGACATGTCCCTGTCACAGTAAAGAAATCACAACACTGACTGTCATACACATCGAGAGTACGTTTAGTGACATCAGAGAACTGATATACCTGCATAAAGCCCATAATTAACTTTAACATGATAGTTTATTGTATTTATTTATTTTATTTTTTACTTTACACTTTCCTTAACACTTATTCTTATTTCATTTATGTGTCTGTCAAGTTCCTTTTTACAAGGTTTACATTCTGTTGGTTGATTTGAGTCATTCTACAATCCTATTGGAAAGGTACATTAAATGTATACGACACAAGGGAACCCTCAAAAGATGAAACTAAAGCTGTAGAAGCTCCTCCAGTACAAGCCACAAGTGTTTAGGAGAGGCAGTAAAAGCAGCTGATATGACGATCAGCTGGTGGCAAGTCTGAGCTCTTATCCAGCCGTCTCAGTGAGCAAACATCAGCCAAAAAGACCCACAGTGACTGAACTTCAACCTACCGACCAACAACAACTGAAGGACTAGACGAAAAGAACATCACGACCTAAATCTACACTGACTAAACAGAACTGAGTGAAATCAAGAACCACAGAAGCAGCTGAACTATTTACATTTTGGTATCTTCGCTGCCTGTTCAATTTTAATGCTGTTAAAGCACATGTCGGTATTTTGCTCATGTTCTGGTTATGTAACTGCAATATAAATGCCCCAAAGTAAGGTCAAACTCTGTATGATGTACTGTTGTGCTGTGCCTTTCTTTCCTCCTGCCTGTTCATTATTTCTGCCCACACATTTATCATTATATTATATCTAATTTATTTATCCTTTTTTTTCATCAGTAAAATCAACTAATATTATCTAGTGAACTTCCAGCTGTTTTCCAGTTCAATCAGGCTTAGCATAAAGGGCAAAAATCAGTTCTTTAAAGGACATAAAAAATTCAGAACTCTTGAGAACATTTACAATGAGAGACCCTGTTTATTTAATAAAACAGACGCTCTTTATGCAAAGGATGTGTATTTATCCATTACAAAATTATTTGAATGTTTGTTTTTATCATTACCAAAATGAAAAATAAAATACAAATGTAGATTGTTTCTACTAATAACAGATGCATGTGGCTCCATGGAGTCCATCATATTGCATTGCCATGTTTTATAGCAGCTCCAAACAAATTTCCTCTCTTCTTTTTCTATTTTATTTCAGGCGGCATCCATTACCTTCACCTACTATTCCTGAGTGTGGACCAGAGTTACCAAACCACCCTACTGTTATGTAAATCGACTGTCATGCAGATATGTATATAGCTTCTTCTAGTGTTATGTAATTAATGTGTAAATATCATATAGAGTTTTATTACTTACTAGTATTAATATTGTTCTTCTTAATCTTTATGCATGCACTCTATTGCTGTCTATCTAATCTAATCTAATCTAATCTAATCTGAACCGATCTAATCTAATCTAATATAATCTAATATAATCTGAACTGATCTAATCTAATCTAATCCAATCTAATCTGAACCGGTCTAATCTAATTTAATCTAATCTAATCTAATCTACTCTAATCTAATCTGAACCGGTCTAATCTAATCTAATCTAATCTAATCTAATCTACAAAAATAGACAGATCACATTATGGTTCTAATGCAGAACCTCAGTGTTTCTTGGTGCCACCATAGATTAGGGTGGTGGGTATTCAGTTGTTTGCAATCTTCAACTTCACCACTGGATGTCACCAGATATCACACACACCTTCAAAGGCACACACTTTGATGTCAGTAAACATGGTCGATAATAGTTTCATTATGTCGTCAGTGAATTCTGAAAAAGCCTTGATATTGCGCCCAA
Organism: Apogon talboti; assembly: GCA_037367365.1. Lineage (NCBI taxonomy): Eukaryota > Metazoa > Chordata > Actinopteri > Kurtiformes > Apogonidae > Apogon > Apogon talboti. Next base: position 5,150,623 of record JAPQRQ010000003.1, read on the forward strand.
CCCTTTTTGCATTGTCACCACCAACACCACATAACTTATTCATAGCTCATTTCCTATTCATAGTCTTCTTTACTTCACTGAGATCCATCGGACACAGTGATTTGTCTCTCGGTTTTGGCTTTATTTACTTTAATGCATTTTAGTGGACTGAGGAGGATTGTTGCCAGACGGCCATCTTTGCAAACAGATGCCTTTAATGCACGTTAACCTTGGCGGCAATAAAAGGCCCCACCATTATTCCACTTAAACCATATAGTGTCTATCTAGAGTCCATCGGGGGAGGGAAACTGGAGCACTTCCAACCGCTCCACAGTCGACCGCAAAAGGCTCCTAATTGAAAATGACTTCAGACTATTGAAGAGACAAGAGGCTAGCAGAGTTTATGTGGTTGAGGGATTGTATTGGCTGCTGTAAAAGGGTGTGGGCAAAGATTGCATTGGTCCTGAGTAGTATTAGAAAAATTTGGCATCATTGTTTTCTCAAAGATTTTGACAGTTTCAAGGTATATCACCATTTTAATTTACTTTTTTTTTCAATGTATTTATTCTGCACAACTGTGGCTAAAGAGCTGCAGCTTCTTCTACTGCAATGATTATATATAAAACATTTAATTTCACTGTGAATATATGAAACATGAGGTTTATTTCATATATTGACTCACAAATGATACAAAACGCAGAACATATACATGGAACTAGAGATTTCCTGATGGTAGATTTTTACGGCACATAAAACAACAATAACTTGGACCAGGAAGAAATAAGATAACTGAGTAATGAGCTGAAATGATCCCAAAAACTTCTATCAAGGAAGTGCAATACTGAAAACACAGAATGCATGTCTGAAAATGATTAGAACCTGGATAGTGGTTCAATTGGCCACTTACAGTAAGTCAAAGTATTTAATAGCATAAATAAATTTAACAGCATAAAATACATCTGAATAACTGACCCTAAAATTCTAAGTTACTCACCGATAACTGTGGAGATGAATATCTACGTGGAAGTGAGTTTTCACTTTTGAGCTATTACTTTACCTAAAAGCCAGCTACTTCTGGAGCCATCAGCCACTATTGGCACAAACCTCTTGCAAAACATATAGTTTGTAAAATGTTCAGTAAGAAGGGTCTCCTTTCAATACAATCTGCACAGAGCTCTGTAGCGCTTATGGCTCCAACCAGTGTTAGAATATGATATAATTTGCCGCCTGTTCAAGTATTAGACCTGGTGCATCAGTTTTGCTTCATGTCAGTAGATGAAAAATCCATTCAAATGTACAATTTACAACTCATAGGACTTTTACTGTATGTTTGCTGACTGAAGTGTGGCGTTGTAATTGTAGAAAAAATTAAAATGCAATGTAAATGAACAGGAGAAAAAAAAAACAGACTGAAAAGAACACACAGTAGTTGATTTCCTGGGTGCTCCATCATAGCTGGATGAAAGTGGCCACCGTCTTTTCTACTATCAATATGCAAATGGAAAAAAATGGCCTTTGAGTGCCGGAGCAGTTCCCTCAAGTGCATTCATTAGCCACCGTTAGCATAATTGATTCCCAGTGCTGCCATAAAACTGGTCACTCCCTGTGCCTCTCGCTCCGGGGGATCCTCAGGGGACTTTATGGGCTAACTTCAATCATAAATCATTAAAGGACACCACTAGCCAATGGACTGTGCCAAGGCCCCTGAGACGTGTGCGCAACAGTAATACTGTCAGTGACGTCTAAATCATCGATGTGACATATAAAGGTGCCTACAGGCTGACATATCCTACACTCCACCTCTCTATCCTCATTTCTTAACTGTGTCATAAAAGTGTAGGTGCCCTATAGCATAATCGTTGAACAGGCAACATGTTCTCCACACAGCATATGTCACATACGCTGCTTTTCAATCTTGTTATGTTGAGAGTCCACTGGTGTGTGTCGCTCTCATTGTTGTTGATATAATTTGTAAAATCCTGTGAATTACCCATAAAAGTGCAGCTTTATAGCTGAATATGTCAAACCAATGATGGAGCTCAGCAATCTAAGAAACTGTAAAGTAAAACCAGCAGGTGTTTTGGTTTTTAAACCAAACGTGAAATTTGCTGAGAAAAAAACAATGTAAAAAAAAAAAATCATTCAGTATTCTATGAGGAGTAGCTCATAAGTTACTTTTGTAATGAAGAGAACATCAGGAATGGAGGCTAGTAAATGCACAAGTCATCATAGCTATTAGCTTCAGCTGTATTTATCGCTCTACCATCACCATTCAGAGCAGGTGTACGGCTTATTAAAGCTTCTATTAGCAAGAAAAGAGACGGCAAAAGATATTTTTTGTCATTCTCTCCCATCCGGCATTCCCTCCATCTGTCCATCCATCCCTTCTCTTTATAGTCTAATTAAAATCATCAGTTTCTGCAGTGAAGGATCCCGGCACCTGAGTGAGAGGGACAGAGGAAGAGAGAATGATAGCGGCATGCTCATGATGTATCACCACCTCGCACAATAAAACATATTCATAAAGAATATTCATTACCTCTACCAGCCATCCCCCAGATGGCCAGAAAATTGGCTTTGTGTTGAGATGTGGAATCAGGCATGCATATTAATGGAAGACAGATGTAAACGCATATTCATATTCTTTGCCTCCTTTTTTTTTTTTGTGACTGACAAAATGATAATGCATCCACTTAGGAGAGTGGAGAAGGGGGCAGCATCCAGGAAGCAATTCACCTCTAATGTGTGCTGGTGGGTTACTGGCTTTCTGTCAGCCTGGCATTGTGTGTATGCTGTCCCATCTACATGTTAAGCGCTCTTTCTTTGTCCTGCAGCTTTGTGGCTTTGATGCACAGGTTGCTAAAACATGCAGCAGAATGTTAAATCTGTAAAAACGAGTTATAAGTAGAGTGACCCAAAGCTCGCAGAGACAGAGCTGTTCATGTTTGACGCTTCTTCCAACTGACATCAGGCAGATCTCAGTTTTCTTTATCTACTTTTTTTTGTTGTCTCTTTTAATTAAGAGCCTACTTTGTAATACCGAGTCTGAAGATGGCATTTGTCATCAGTTTTCAGAGACAGTATCTTATCACTGCCACAAGGGGGCAGTAGCATTCTCTCAGCCCCCTCCAGCTCCTCCTCTTCCTCTTTTTGTTAGAGGTCAGACCAAAAAACTCTTCCAATTCACCTGTATAAGTTAAATATGGGTGATATATAAATCCCAATACAGACAGCTAAAAAAAGTACTACAGCTCAGACTTTTGCATGGATTAGAGTACGTTTGTTATTGGTTAATCCAGGTTCTGCTAAAACTGAGGAGGAAGGAGTACAATAAATATAAACGAGTATTAAATAAATATATATTGGGATAATATGATTGCAGCTACACAGTCTGTAAATGAATGAAAGACAAGGTTGATGAAAAGTGAAAACAGGTGTCATCTGAAAAACATATAAAGCCTCAGGCACATAAAATGGTGCCGTTAGTGATGTTAGCCTACTGACACTGACGTTGACCATTAAGAACAGAGGAGGTCAGTACCTTCAGAAAACTGCACCATTAGGCAACAACATGTAAAAAAAAACATATTTGCCATTTGCAACCGATGATTACTGTTCTGTTTTATACTAGTTAGAAAGTGCTTGTTGAAAATGGGAAAAGAATTAAATATGGTGGATGGACAACAAAAAAGAGAATGGTACCAAACTACAGCAAGTTTGGTGCAAAACTAATGAACAGTTTTCCAGTTCCAGAAGTAACAATAATAATAATAATAATAATGATAACAATAATAATAATAATAAGAAGAAGAAGAATAAGAATACGAATAAGAATAAGAATAAGAAGAATAAGAATAATAATGGATTGGATCTATATATATATCTATAGAAGTGTGAAAATATGTCAGGCAGAACATCCCTTTTAAATGAAAAACAACAGAAGGCTCTGCTTCCTCTGTTTCGTTTATTAGAGCCATGTGTAATATGGCCTGTAGCGCCACCTGTTGGGAATATTTCATAGATTTTTTTGCTGGATGTCAGTATATGAAGATGCACATAAATCACAATTCATTCTTTGTGATTTCCCTGGAAACACATCTAATGACAGACACACTGACTGCTACTTTTCTCTGCATGAAATGCTGAAAAGAGAAAAGAAAAATAGTAACATGCAACCAACACTGCTCTGTATACAGAACACTTTGATGGACATACATTATGTGAAGCACTAAATTAACTATGCTACACTGCTGTGCAGCCAATGTCACAGTATATTAAACATGTTGTGTGCAGTCATATGCATGTAATGTTTTTTTGTGTTATTTTTATTAGCGTTATGTCGTTACTTGTTATCTTAATTATACAGTATAATACAATTTCTACACACTCAAAAGGAATGTGTAGAGACTGTACACAAATAATTTTAATGCTCTAGTTTGCACATTTTGTGTCAGTACTGAATACAGTTGTGTTGGAAGTGCTTTGAATGTTTCTGGGTCTTATGTCAGCACATTTGTGATAACAATTTGTGCTTGAATGGAACTTATGACCGATAAAGGGGACCTCGACACATCATTCACCTCATTTTTTAAATAAGGTGAATGATGAATGATGATTAAAACTTAAAACTGATGAGTCCAGAGCCTTTGTTGATCTGGTGAACACATGGAATTTCCTAAATGACTGTATTTCATTACCTCTGCAGATATTCTTCTGAGACCCAGCAATGCATGTTTGTCCTCTGTAGGGGACAAGAGTTTTACAGCTTTATATATATGTATATATACTGTATATATATATATATATAAATGCTGTCCACTGCAAAGGACATTCCATATAAATTTTTAAAATGTATCTGAAACAACTGCTTCATTGTGCAGTTTCCAATAAAGGCAATTATTTAATGTAAAAAAAGCCAAAACTTGTACTTTCCTGGGTCTCAGGAGGATGTGAGTGTGGGAACTTAATGCACTTCATAGTTTGTTACTGTTCGTCAGAGCACAGGTTTGATCATCACGTTTACTTTGGTCATTTACACATTTTTATGGAATTATTGCATTTGCTGAATCGGACACGAGTCTAGTTATGAATTATGAGCCCGCTGAACGTCCCAGATCTCACCCATTGATTTTGTTTTTGTCAGTTTTATCCCGTCCTTCCTAAGAGCATTTCCATTTACAAACGGATGCTGCCAGTGTTTATGTACCGCATCACACTTCTTTTGTTCTGGTATATGGTGCAATTAAACAACACAATTCAACTAATGGCTGTGTCACTAATACTACAGACACTGCTAGGGTATAATAAAGCCCCGGACTCCCCTATACATATTAGATCCTATCTCCATGTTACAGTCTATATATGTCACAGTGAGAATAGGGGAGGTTTTTAATAGAAATGGCCTCATAAACCCTCAATCCTGTAACAGTGCATTGCTCAACTGGAATAAAACCTTCTTTGTGTAAGTGTGTGCCAATATGGAAAATTAAAGGCAGTTAATAAAAAGCAGCGCTAAATCAATGGGAGCTATAAAAGTTACAGGGTGATATTAAAATGTGGGGGGGCGGAGGGGGGAGGGGGGGCATTAACATGCTGGGCCTGAATTATCATGTTAATTTAATATCCAGTCTTCAAATGAAGCAGAAAGCCCAATAAAGGTCAATTAAGCAACTAGCCTCCCATCACCATTTAGGATTTTATGGCCTCAACTAAATCATGGCCCTGGTGCCAGGTCCAAAGGGGCCTCACTGGCACCCAATGAGGACAGGGGCTTTTAAGATCTAAGTTCATGCTGCTGTGTAGTTTGGATTGGGACAGCGTTGTGATTGTAGCCCCACCTTGCCCCTAATAGCCGCTCTGAATTATAGATGTTATTCTTCTCGCTGCACACCAGAACAAGGTTTGGCCATTTTACATTACATGGCCCAAATGCAGCTACTGGAGATCAGATCTGCTGCAGTCATATACAACATGAACTTTCCAACCCCGTGGACTGAAATGTGGGTGGTGAACAGGCTTCTGGTTGTCTCAGTGTGCGCCTTAAAGCACGGGCCTCCAAACTTTTTCAGAGGCCTAAGAAATGTACTTTATATCTCCTTGGTACCCACATTTACAAATAGATGTTGTGATTTGCTGTAAAGTCTACATTTCTCCTGACTTTTCTTCTGCAAACAGTGTTGAATAAAATGTATTTTGCTGGAATATCAGAACATCAGCCAGGGTTGGCACGTCTCCTTTTACATAAATAACAGGTTTTTTGTGTCATATCTAATTTTTGTACTGTTACAGTCTTCTCTTTTATAGAATTTTCATCTTATATATTTTGTATTGTTTTCATCTTAAGTCTGTTAAATACATTCTGTCTTGGCAAGTCTTTTCCAGTATATTTGTCTTATCGCATTTTCTCGTGTCTTTTTTGTCTTTGTCTCATTTTAAATGATTTTCATCTTACATCATTTTCATTTCATGTTTTTTTTTTCATCATTATCATCTCTTATCATTTCTCTATGATAGAAGCCCATTAGGGAAATAAATTCTTAATTAAAATAGCCAAATATAATAGTGTAGTAAATTTCAAGACACTGAATGTAAATGTTAGCTTTGGTAGCTGCGAAACACTGACACTAGGATGCATTCTTTTAAATGTACATTTAGCTAGCAAGGTAAGAACAGCAAACAGCATCTAGGGAGATGTGTTTGGCTAAAGTCAGCACTATCACATTGAGGGGACATTGCAAAACAATTATTTAACATTTTATGTTTTAAAAACCTAAAAGATTAAGTGATTTAGAGAGAGTGTTTTTTATAATTAGAGCCCCAGTTAAGTTAATGAAGAAAATATAGGAAATCTATATTATTAGCCCCGCATTTCACACTCTTTACAAAGAGGCCATTAAACATCATTAATTAGAAATAATTTGAATGCTCTAATTCATCGCTAGTAAAACCAGCGATGGCAATAATTCAATAAAATCTAGAAACACTTTTATTTTGAATGAATATCTTCTATGATATAGTACCTCCTGCCTATGGTACTGCCAAGTAATCAACGCAACTACAAATACTATTCTTATACTAGTCACAAAATACAAGCATTTATTTACTTTCCTATTTTATTTAAGTCGTAATTAAAATACTGCTAATTGAAGACTCAACCAAAATAGCCCAACAACCCGTTTGTGGTTCTGACTAAGTTTGTGAAAACAGCCTTAAGACATGATGTGCTAGAACAGGCGACTGTCTGATGTCTGTAAAACAAAGGACTTTCTGATTTGTTTCACTCACTTAATTGACCACTAAGTGACCATCTGATCAATAATCTCACTTTTTCTGTTATTGATTGTCTTGTCTCAGTTTACATTACCTTTAATGACATGCTGGCTGAGTTGCACGTCTAATAAATAGAACACAAAAGAAATTCATTGTCAACTCAGGCCATCAATTATTTCCATCAATATTAATTCAATATGTATTTCACTACAAATGTATTTCTTCACAAAAGAAGATTAAAATTTTGTGGTGGGAGTTCAGCGTCTGCTCTGCCTCTGCCAAAGGAACCCAAATCTAATTACCATTGACTGAGCTCCTATTTTATTTAAATTATGAGCTGAAGATTTTTTTAATCATTGAAGTGTGGGTAGACGTTCTACGGTCCTAAAGGAAGCAGCTATTGATTAAGCCAACCTCATAACCCCGAAACATGCCAATTTATCAAAAGAAATGACCAAGAATTCTGACATTTCACTAACCCTCTTCATTATAATTAGAGTGGTAACTTAACTTAAATATTGATGCCCACTGTCATGATGGTGAATGAACAGTCAAAAGAATGATGAATAACTCCCAGGAAGCACAATATGTATCGACCACTTATTGACCTCCTCGAGCTACACCGCTGCATTGACACGACTTTAAAAGCAAGATCCAAAGTCTTATGAATAAATCATATGGTGCTAGTTAGAGCTAGTCTTTCAAGGGTCACAGTTAATAAACAAAAGAAAGGAGCTCTGCAATTGTGTGACCTGGAACACAATAGACTTTTAATTGCCTCTGAAAGCTGTGACAGTTTGCGGATGCGACTCCTCTGAACAAACACTTTTCCCACTTCAGACTTCATTATTGTCTCAACATCCAAAGTAATTGTTAGAATGTATTGCAAACTGTATGGAGATGTAATGTTGCCTCTAAAGTCAGTCAGGTGAGCTTTTTTACACACATACAAAGCTCGATGTTTAATTATGGTCACTACTGTTTTGAATGATACGATTTCTGATTGAAAATAAATAATTCATTGGTGAATGAAAATGTACAGATGATTGGGAAAAGAAAAGGCTGATGGGGGCAGTCCGTTCTAGGATGACAATATCCTCACCTGCTGAAAGGTTTGATGAGGATGAAAATCAGGTGAATCACGTTATGAGCTTTTCAACCACATCCATCTGCCTTTCACAAACCTAGGGTCAGGATTAAAAATGAGCATTGGACCTACTTTTGTTGAGGTGTTGAGGTGTATGTGTGTGTTAGATGGTCAGTAATGTGCAATTAACTAGGTAACATTACTTGTCATTGGACTACAACAAATAGCTCAGATTGTTACCAGAATAAGAATTCCTTTTTTATCCACGGGAGAAATTAGTATGTTTTATAGTTGCTCTGCACAAGTATAATTAAAGTATATGTATAAAGTATATGTGTCTATAGATATAAATATATATATACAGTGTTTCCTGTGGAATTGAGCTGTTGGTGTGGTGGTGTATCGGGGGGGTGGGGGTTGGTCGGATTCTGTTCTGCATTTTTAAGGAAGGAAGGAAAATAACTACACTGCAACAGCATTTAATAATCTAATCTAACCCTACCCCTTTAATAATAACATTTAATAGCGAAAATAGTATTAAGTACTGAGTCATGATACACTCAATGACATAGTGCACAGGTTTTGTCCATGCATGTAATTCTTCTTGGTTGCTCATAAAAGAGCTCCTGTATGAAAACTCTGCTGGTGCTGGCCCACCTGTTATGGTCCAATCCACAGATTAACACTATGAGAATATTATTTGAAACACTCACCTTTCGTTGAAGCAGCCGCTCAGTGTAGAAAAAAACTGAACAGGCAGGAACACACCACACACTGCAGACTAGGTGCAATGGGCTGCCATGTCAGGTGCCTGGGGAGAAAATGTGCGAGTTAAGTGCCTTGCTCAACAGAACATCAGCCAACAATTTCTCTGCTAGTCCGAGGGAATTGAACCAGCGCCCTTTCTTGTCACAAGCTCCTTCTCTAACCCTTTAGGTCAGGGGTGGGCAATTAATCACCTTATGGGGCCACATGAGAAACTTTGATAGCTGTTAAGGGTTGGACCTATACACCTGCAGCTCTGCTCAACATGTATCTGTATAAAAACAGCAAATGAAACAATAAATGGTAGAATGAAAATGTGGAGCACAGAATACAACTATTTAATGAATATTCACAAAAACATTTTCTAAAATGTGCAAAACCAGCTCCACATTAATTTCACATGAAAAAACAATAAATGCATCCAGGTTTGTTTGTTTGCGTTCTCAGTTCTTCTTGTTTCTTTACCTCTGACTTCAGTGAAGAAATACTTAGAAGTCCATGTCTTGTTAAAAACTCTGCAGTGTGAATCAGTCTTTCTCTTTTGGTGTTAACTGACATCTTCATGGGCTGAAACTGACCAACAAACCAATCAGTGCATAAGCCTTATGCTAAGTAGAGAAAGTATGCATGAAAAAAACATTAATTTAGCAGATCCTTACAAGCAGTGACGTATATTTGCATTGACTTTTAATTTGCCAATGACCTCAGGGGCTTCAACGGCCGGTCAGGGTCGCCTATCAATGCCCAAGTCTGCTGGTCATGGTTAGGTTGGTATTTTTTGCCAGGTCAGCTGATCTCTGTTTCATTTGATGATGAATTCCTATTGGTGGATGCTAGTCCAACCAGTGGTCATTCTGTTGGTTGCAAGACTGGATTAATCAACATCTGCAAACCTCATCTCAGTGTAGGACCATTGTATTTTAGCAATGACCATGGATATTTCAACATTTCCGGGTCAGTGTCATCTTCAAATTGTAACACATAGTACTCCATTGTACTTTTTCACCTGTTTATCTCATGTTTCTGAGTGAGTTACCATTTATAATTAACTAATACATACTTAGTCTCATCCTGGTCTGGATCATCTCAATAATGAGTACATTTCAGTCAATTTTTTTGCTCTGGGATGCAAAGGTTGAGGCAAAGCTGAAGTACAAAACTGCTTTTTCCCACATGGCGCTCTCATCTTCCATGAAACAGCAGTTGAGAGGAACACATGGCTTGTGCATCTTTAAATACTCTTTCTGTCTGTGAGGCAACCCCATACAAAATGCATAACATGCAACAATTCAGCAAAATGTTGTAGAGGAAAGTGAGCATCCCTGGTTCGTTCCAAATGCTACGCATCTGGATTGTGTCTGGGCACATTACATGAGTGAATGGGTTAGTGACCCAGATTCTCTAATGGGATTTTAGGTGTTTAAAATATAGAATTGCTTCATTTTTTTTAAGTGTGACAGATGTTCCTCTTTGAGTGGCTCATAAAAATAAATCCATCAGAAAGTGAATAAATATGTACATAAAAATACAAGTAATCAGACTGTAGAATTACATTAGTTTGGGTTTTACAGCTGAAGCCGAGGTTTATTATTTATTTTATTTGCTTGTTACTGATACATTCATCTTGTTGTTGTAACTCCTGCTGAATACTTGAAATCTAAAGTGGCTTCGCTGTCTCTTATTGTGTTTCTGTAATAATTAAAGAGTCAAAATAGACTTTGGGCCTTTGTTTATCAGAGGAAGTAAGATATCAGATATTCCAGTACGCCAAGAGAACACACACGCAGTCTGTGCTGCCTGAACATGCCTGTGAAGCCACGCTGTGCTGAAGGCAATCTGTCTCCCCCACCCATAACGACCATCTGTCATTAGTGTAGATCAATGGAGATGATAGATGGGGAGTGCTCGCTGCGCTGACAGAAGCACTGAGACAGGAGTCCAGAAACAACCACAGTTATGGTGCGTGGTCCTGACCTAGCAGGCAGCAGCCCTGATGCTAATTCTGAATGCGCTGTCGAGGTCGGGTGGATCTGGTTTTGGAAAGTCAAGAAAGCTACAGACTTGCTTTTGAAAATTCAAATCAATTTTTAGTCAGTTCTCTGTCTGTTGCATATGTTTGGAACACACACCCACATGTCTTTGCAGCTGTGCCAGAAATGTTATAAATTCTCTGCGAATAATCCATTTTCCTAAGCACTTGGTGGGTTATTCAAAGCGTGTCATATGGAGTTGATGTAAAACAAGGCAATAAAAACAGAAAGAGAATGGACTGTGCCATGTCTGCTTCTACACATTTCAAAGCATGACAATCCCCAAATAACCAGCCCAAACCAGTTTGGATCTACTGGGGAAAATCAAGAGGACTGGACATGATTTGATAAAGCCCATTTCACACTCGGAGAGAGAGATGGACAGTCCAAGGGCTGCTGAAATCCCCAGGGGTTTTTGACAAGAGCATCAGAGGATTTTCTACACAAATCATTCTTAACACAGAGGAGAAGACAAAAATGAAGGGCTTTTCTACAATATCGCCCATCAAAATTGAATTCTGAAGAAACTGAGTCTGCCCGGTGGGATTCTCCCCCTCATCTGTATTCTCTTACTGTTCTCTCACATAAATTTTGTCTCTTTTTCAGTCGTTTCCCCTTTTGCAGCGTTTGGAGCAATGACTTAATGATGTTTCATTTGATATTTTCATCTGAGGTGTGATATTTAGTAACGTAACGGGGTCCTAAACAAACACACACACACGGAATAAAGGACTAAGAAAACACATGCATATAAATTCTTATTACTCTGCCTATGATTACAATAATAAAAAGGAGACACAAAAACACACAATATCACCTGGAGTCTCAGTCTTGCACATGTACCGACATGCTCACACACACATGTGAACACACACTCTTTTCTCTCTTATACACCCGGGCAGTGGGGATTGCTTCGGAAAAACAGCACCTGCTCCTCCATTTGAAAACTATTTAGGGAGGCATCAAACTCTATCAGGGCAGGTCTGATTGCGGTCGCCTCTTCACAGTCCCCCAATCACTCAGTGAGTCAATTAGCCCCCCGCCCTTGTAGACACACAGGGGCACACACACAAATCCACACACGTATATATACCTACAGTATGCACACACATGCACAACAGACTCCCATTCCCCTCCGTCTGCTGTGTGTTACGCCAGGGAATGAGAGTCCATCGGTGGCCTTCCAGAACACCTGAGGCCCCCCCCAACCACCCGACCCCAACGCCTCCCTCCACCCACAGTCAGCTAATAGCAGTGCTCCAAGGGCACCCGAACCACAATGGCATTCAATTCAACCCCATTGTACCCCTTTTACCAAGCCTCATACCAGCGACTCAACAGCTATTTAGCAGATGATAGGAAAAGAAAGAGCGAGTGGAGGAGGCGAGGGGAAAGTGGGAAATGAGCGCTACAACAACAGGGGTGAGGCGTCCGCTCACCTCTGCGGTCATTTACTTTGTTCGGCGGAGGCGAATTTGATTGTGTTGTTCACTGTGCATGTGCTAGTGTCTGTTTTTGTCTATCAAAGTATTAATAGAGTGTTTGCGCACATGCAGGCGAATTTCTCCTCGCAACCACTTTCACCGATGTGTTTGTGTGCTGAGCCTATGCTTTGTAGACTCTTTGGGTTAGCGTACGGCGCTCTCTCACAATCGCTTATTTATTCAGGGCCTTTTGAAATAATCGAGTTGACACATCTGTCAGATGGTGAGAGGAGGAATGCTAAAAGGTCACCGGGCGAGGTACCAGCTGCTCCCGCACCAAACCTTTCCTGCCTCCAAATAGCACAGTCATTACACCACAACAGATGGGACTCCTGCCTTTCATTTCTGCCGCGCTCACACACTCGCACACACTCTCACGCACATGTAAGAGCGTACACACATATGCGGCAGGCACAAGTCACACTTATCCACATGCATGCGCATGTGTACGCACACAGAGGTGCACTCACACCAGACACTTGTCACAAACAAGACAAGCAAACAGGCAGAGACATGTACTGTACACATCTGCAGACACACACACACACACACATACACACACCCCTACACACACATTTATTCCCTCCTTCTGTCACTGTCTCTCTTGCTCTCACCTGCACACTCTGTACTATTTCTCTCCAGGTCTGATTTCCATGTACAAGGTCACTATCAGCTGTCTACAGGGAACATCACTCCCTCATACCTAGAGCACGACAAAAGGACAAACGGAGTTGGACTAAGGACAAAAGGCTGATGAGATGTTCTGTCTGCGGTCTGCTGTTAGATTTCTCTTTCAACTCCCTTTTTCTGAGCTTTATTGTTCAATAATATGTCTCAAAGACAGAAAAGAACCTTTTGGCCATTTGGAAAGTGATGTATAATTCAAACCCTGTGCACATGCAGTGGTGAGCTGTGATACAACCTAATACTGGAACAGATTTATCCTTTGGACCAGCTTTGTTGGACAGAAAAAAACTGCTAAGCATTGTCAAAACCCAGAGAAAAGCCCTAGGCCTCGCTCCAAGTCCTGCCTTTGATGGCACTCTGTAGATTCAAGTTTGGATGAATGGAAAAGCTTTTTCTGATGAGTGGTTAAAAAAATCTATGTCCTCCCTTAAGGCATATGGTAACCTTAACCACCTTTGAAGAAGACCAAGCCAGTTCAGACATTCCACTTTGAGAATACTTCGAAAGATGATCGCTTCCTCAATCCAGTTGTCGTCGATTTCTCTCTTTATGCATGTCATCAGCTTCCACTCAACACTTTGATATTGTGAAGTCTTTCAAGTTCAAGACAGATACAGGAGAGTCTTTTTGATTTTGGTTTACAAAGGCTCCTTTTACTTTAAGATATGTAACTGTTCCACTGCAAATCCTATAGTCATTTGTTGTATCCGCCACTGATGCTATTGTTCACGTTAATGAGCTTGTGGGACCCACGGCTATGCTGGAGCACGCGGAGCAAGGAACTAGTACGCCACAATGCAAAGCTTGCTGTATGCAAATGTGTTGAAGAAAAGTTGAGTTCAATTCATTAGTAATTAATGATAATGCTATGTTTGGTGTACAAAAAAAAAAAGCACCAAAGGCACATAAAGGTTATATCTTTATTACTTTGCTACTGTAGTTCACATATGAGACTGAAACATACTATGTCCTCATTGAATTCTGTTTTTATATGAAATTGCTACAGAATATTGTAGTGCGTGGTGTGCATTTTCCAGTACCTAATAAATGTAGAGGATAATGCAGAAATTCAAAATGTGTGGTTAGATGCAGAGCAGTGGCCAGCAGCATACATTAAAAAAAGCAATAATGCATAAATCATGTAAATGCACAGTTACGATAGCCACTGATTTTTATAGCACACTGTATATGGAACATTATTTAGATGTGTTGAAGCAGTATGTTTCCGTTTCTCTGTTTGTGCACACCTTGGTGCTGTGCAATATTTAAACCTCTCAGTGTAGACATATCATGTAAGCAGGATCCACTGCATATTTTATTTGTGACATTTATGAGCTATGCAGAGAACGAAACCAGAAGATATACAAGGAATGACCTGCTTAAATGACAGTGGCATCAACAACATCATATTGCTGTAAATTACATCTATCAATCATCAAACTTTTACAGAGCTGTATGAGTTTAAATATTAATAACGTTCAGCTGGATTTCACAAACTCTAAATGCATAGGCTGGGATTTCTGTTGCTGGTGGCCTGTCAATAAAAACATTAATAAAAAATGTACTTTGATGATGTTGTGAAGCAGCATGGGATTGTGGAAGTTGTGTTTTGACCACTATTGCACATGTGACAGTTTAGTGATGTATATTCCTGTTAAGTCCTTTAATTTTAGAAAAATAGCTGCAAGTACCATGAGGCAATGTGCAGTCAAATGTCAACTTAACATTAGATAGACTGAATTATTAGTCTTTTGGCACAGACCATGATGTGCTTCCATACCTACGCTCCATACAATAGATCAACTTTGCATTCATAAGAATAGACAGATGAGGTCACAGTCACCTTGACATTTGACCTTTGACCACCACAATCTTTTGAGGTTATCCTTGATTTGACCAGATTTAAATTGTTCCTGAATCTTTTAGATGTATTAATGAGGCTGGAAGTAGAGAAATTCTTATAGATGTGCATGTAAAAAGCCTGCAGGGTCAGTGAAATAATACTGTGTTACTGCATCAACCGATTAAAAAAAGGATTTCTCTGAATGTGGTTGGAAACATTAATACTGTATAATATCAGTATATAGGTCAAGAGGATATATAACAGGCTTGGTTGTTTCACTAGGATATCTTACTGCAAAAAGTTTGGCATATTATACCCTTAAGACATTAAATCCCAATCCAATGGACAACAAGGAAAATCTCAAACGAAAATCCAACATATAATTTGGACCTAAATTATATCAAATACATGTCAAGACTGATGATGACAGACAAAGTATCAACACCCATGTTACCATCTGTGAGTTGTTTGTGTCACTGCAAAGTTCACTTGTCACGCCCATATGTGACCCATTAACATAACTATCAGGAACAGTGGTGGCAGGAGAGTATGCAGCGCACTCACCGATGCCTCAGAGCTGCTCTCAATCTGTATGCACCAAGCTGCACATGTCCACATCATGACAATGTGTGTGTGAACGAGTGATTTGACAGATGACAGGGTGCTACTTGTGTGTGTGAGTGTGTGTTGTATGTATGTGTGTACTCTATTTGCTCCACTGTCCTAATGGGCAGCTGCCATTATTAATAAGCATTCATCCTGCAATCATGTTCACTGGTGTGTGTCTTTGTGCACTCTTGAGCACAACCTTCAGACCGGGTAAAAATGATAAGAATTTGCATTTTGCAAAGGTGGATTGTAACCAGGTTGTCAGTAGAGCTTCAAATCCTAAAAGAAGAAACTGGAGCAAGAGGCAAAAAGAAGTGAGTAGGCAATGCATTGAAAAAAGAACTTTAACGGAAACAGATCCTGAGTATTATGGGATGAAAAAGTCAAGAGATAGACCCAATAAAATGTGTGCATGCACTGAGCCAAAGGATCCTCAACCAAAATGAAGGCCCTTACTAATACTGACTGCAGCCCAATAACCATAAGACGGTATCTGCAAGAGAAGGACGTAAAGAACAAAATCCATCTTCAAAGATCATGTTTCCTCCCATGGTACAAACCTGACACTTGCACTTTTCAAGGGAGAACCAAACATGGGACATTTAAAGGTGAAAAACACTTTTATTCTCTGATGAGAAGACATTTAACCTGATGGCTTCCAGTGTTACTACCAAGACAAGGAGATCCCACTTGGAGATGTTTTCCACGGGCCACAGTGGAGGAGGCACCATCATGATCTGAGATGCTTTTACCTTCAATGGAACAATGGAGCTTCATGTTGTGCAGGGCCATCAAACAGCGACTGTCTATGTGGAGATGTTCCAGTCTTCATCCA
>JAPQRQ010000003.1:5177269-5201997 GCA_037367365.1 Apogon talboti
CAAAAAACCTTGATCATTGAAATTTTACTTTGAAAGGCAAAAAACAGTTTTTTAAGCAAAAATGTGCTTACCACTCACACCATGTCTCCCTTCTTAATAGGATGAGTAAAATGGATGCTCTTCAAAAATATGTGGTCATATGACCAATTTCTTCTATGGTTTTCTAGAAACAAGGGGTAGCACTACTTCCCCCCTGGCACAAATCACCCCACTCTCCCCTAAAGGTTAGCCTCTGTCAATGTCTGACACATTCAGGAAGTCAAACAAAAGTATGAATCAAGTCAAGTTAAAGGTACAACACACATTAAACATAACATGAAAATTTCTCCTCTTTATGTAAATTTGTGTTATACAGGGAGTCACTGGTTTGTTGACATTAGCGGACTCAACATGTTTTATGGTGTTTCCATTATGTGAGAACAGGTACCACTAGATACTATCAGGTACTTCTTCTGGTACAACCTTTGTCAAGGTTTACAATGTGCCAAAGCAGTGCTGGTACTGGTTGCACCAGAAATATTTCTGCATTAATAGATATATGTCGTCACATTATATCTAAGGACACCAGTACCAAGCTTGCTGATATTTCTAAAAAGGTCACAGCAAAATTTATAAGTTGACTTAGGTAGATAGAATTTAGATTTGAAGTCAATGTGTTATCAAAGAAATGATAACTCACTGTCTTAAATGTCTCATACTACTATGTAGTTTCCTCACCCTAACTACAGTTGTAATAATGTCAATAATTTATGCTATGTTTTTCCGATGACCAGCTACAATGAATGGGTACTGGATCTGCACGGTGCCAAAGCTGGACCAAGTCAAAGTGAGTTGAGTTCACACCATCAGTGGACAAGCAACATAAGTAACAATACTTTGGTACTATACTTCAGTAGTGTTTTCAGGCATATTTTAACTTTTTTTCTCTCACTGTTTTTCTTTTACTCTGTACATTCTAACTTATTCTATACAAGTGATCAAATTTCTACACCGTCTCAATATATAGACAGATTTCAACTTAAATGGATGTGAGAAGAAATACAAACAACAGAAACAAGGTGTTTTACAAAAAAATATACTTACAACTTAGAACAAACAACTTAAACTTACAACAACTTAGAAACTGTAACAGGATGAAAGAAGACAAGAACAAGGACACAATAAGACGAAAACATAAAAGATATAATAACTTATAAACACATTAACTGGATGAAAACAGGAAAATGGTGTAATAAGACAAAGCAGAGGATTAAAAGAAAGTTTAAAGGATGCAAAGTGCTGCTTTTTATTTTTATACTTTGATTGGATTTCAGAGGCTGAACTTTAAGACTTTTACATCGTTACAGAAGTGGGATAAACATTTACACTTTAACCAGTATTTTCTTACGTAAGCATCTGTACTTTTACTTGAGTAAAAACTGTCTGTGTGGTTATTTTTAAGTGAATGTTATAGTTCAATCACACTTTGGGAAAGAAAAACGTGGTTTGTTAAAGTTGTCTGTATGTTACATATTGTACTTTCAATTTTTGTGTGCCTGTAATTTTTTTCTTTATTGTATCAAAGTAAAAGCATATTGATGTGCAGGCACTCAGAATTTTTTTTAAATAGAAGAGATGTTTTTTCTAACCTTTTCCTCACCTTTTTGTGTTTGGTGGTTCTTTCCTGAGCACATTGGAGTGACGAGTCAATAGTTCAGGCAGGTGCAGATGCTGACAAGGATGTACGCTATTAACCACAGCATTTGCATTAATTGATTAGCAACCCATGCAGCCAAATATGCATCTTTTCATAATAATAGGTATACTATCTTATTGAAAATGTCTTGGCTGCAGAAAACACTTTTGCTGACAAAGCTCCAAGGACACAGATGAGCTGAATGCTGAATGTGCACATCACACCACCGCTTGCCTTTTCGTACACGGAACGCAAATTGCAGCAAGCATCAAGATTGTTTTCGTTCCTTCTTAAGTAGTGGCACAAAAGTGATAAGTAGGTAATGACTTCTAATTAGCAATGTCCCCAAAACATATCAGCAATAATCAACAACATTCCATAATGTTTGAGAACATCTGTGTGATGCTGAGCATTTCATCAGCGCACGTTGAATGATGGCCCGTTTTAATGCAGCATCAAACTCTTAATAGCTGCTCTGTACCTTTTCACGTGCGGGTTCACTTTAGAGCCATCTAATTCAAAACAGGGATTCTCAATTATGCAACGTCCCATTTACATATGCTAATTAGGATCATATTAATTATCTTGAAATTGGGTAATTAGCCAGTCTCAATTAAGGCATTGTTCATTACACTAAATGCATAGGAAAGGTGTTTGAAGTTTTCCCCCACGCCTTCATTCATTGCTGTGTGTGTGCATATGTGTGTGAACTGGGCTGCCTGCCACATCTGAATCAAGCCTCGGTGGTGTATTTAATAATTTAAGCATCCCAGCTCATACAAGGGATGCACCCACAGCTTTCATCGTTACCAAGCATATGGTACTGTAATGAGCCTGCTTGCTTGTAAAATAGTAATGCCAGTACTGAGCAGAATAGAACAGACAACCAGCCGTCCTTTTTTTTTTTCTTCTTTTTTTCTTCTCTCCTTTTAGCCACTCGAGCAAACTATGGTGCCAGCGGTGGCCAGTGCATTACAAGCTTGTTTGGGCGCCCATTTCACTAAGTGGACGCTGGGAAAGCCAATTTGTGCTAGCCATGAAATAAAAAGGAAGAAGTAATGGCAGGAACAGAAGATGTCAAAAGCATCCTTCTCTGCCCAAAACAAACAGTTAACCTGAGGGGAGACGAGATTTAAATATGACTCCAAATGACTCGCAGCTGTTAGCGCGGTAGCATGCACAGCCAAGGTAAACATATTATCATAGCAGATGACATCTTTCGGCACATAAAAACACCAGTGGTAGTCAACCTGAGCTCTTTAGATTTGTCCTTTCCAAAACTCAGAGCAGAGTGAAATAGCTGACATAACAATACTATGATTGGAATTGGACAGGCATCTCCAAACTAAGTATTCTATCTACCGAGGGCAAGTCAAAGTAATTTCTCCTGTTCCAAGAAGAGACTTTGAAGAGAGTGTTTTGACAGCAGAAAAGCGAGTCAGTCTTGTTTGAGAGCAAGAGTCAAGGACAGGACATCAGCACCAAAATGAAACCTGTGTGAAAGTAGCTTTAAGTTGTAATATCTTTTGCTTCCATTAGTGTTAGCTCCAAAAAGTTCCCTTACATTGAACATCTCTGAAAATGTTATGTCTCTAATATTTTCCCGGACTCTTTCTGGTCAAATTGATTGTATTTGGGACCACTAATGAGTGATCCGTTAGTCCATAATTAACTGCTCCATTAATCAGATCTTTGGGTAAATAGAAAGCTAAAATCTGCCATGTTTAGCTTTGGAATTATTTCTTTTTTCTTTTTTTTAAACAATTTTTCCCAACAGATACCTCCACAAAAGTTGTAGATAATAGGTTACACTAAGAAGACTATACAGTTACCTTGTTATGCAGTGCTTAATGAAGTTTATCATTATGTAACTGTAGTTATTGTACACAGTGCAAGTTTGATTATTTTATTATTTAACTCACCCTGTGATTGTGTTTTAAGTTGAGGTGTACATTATGTTAAATTATATTATGTCAGTAATTTTTATTCTACAGTATTATTTTGGCATTATTATGTTGGAGTATATTATTATTTCATCATCACTTATCGCACTTTAATTATTATTTTATTTGCGCATGTGCGTAGTAATTACTTTAGTCTACCCCATTGGGTTAAGAGGGAATATTAGTTCCTACTTGTTTTTTGTTTCCGGGGGACATGTTTTGAATGGGGATTCCTCAGAGAGTAAGTGAAGGAAGAAGACATGTGTGCCGTGTGTTAGAGCTTTAAGTAAAACTAAAAGTACTGTCATGCTGTGTTGGTGAGCAGAATAAAGAAGTTGAACGAATGCAACTGTACCCTGCTTATTACCCACTGCATCGAGAGACTGGAGCACGCTACTACACCAGAAATACGGGTTACAATTATGCTGAGTCAGTAGGCTAGTGTTTAGCATTAGCTTTCCCCATTTACAGATTTCTCTGACCTCATGTGCTGTCGCGCCCCCACCCCTTTTGTCCAAATATGGTCACTTCTAACTGCAAAAAGCTATTATGGTGACAGACAAACTGCAAACTACTGACTTCACATTGTTCAACAGTTCAGTTTCAGTTTAGTTGGTAATGGCTTAAAAATATGATCAATGCTTAGTTAAAATAGGCAACAAAGTATTACTTAGTTAATTTAAAGTAAAAAGTTGACCAAATGTTCTCTCAAATATGGTTGATTTTCTAAATATTTAACAAAAAATAAGGGTTTATAAGGGATTTTATTCAGTTTTCAAAACTCAGATTTCCAGTCATGAGTTAATCAGTCACTTTAATTATTAATATGACAACTTTGGCTGTTCTATTTGTAGTTATAGGTTCTCTTCTTAACTTACACTTATGATTAAATCATCACATCCAAAGAACATGTTTAGGAATTTATACTTAGGCTTATTACGTCCACTGAAGATACTGTATTTTCTGATGAAGAAAAAATGATGAAGGCGGAATTTTGTTAAGATGAGCTCAAGCACCAATACACATACAGTATTAAACACTTGTACTACATTTCTGTGGGTTTCAGTCATCTACCAGTAACTGTGGATAAATGCATCCCAGACTACCTCTGGATGCATCGTGAGAGATCGGATGGGACCGCTTCGTGAAATGGGTGCTGAAAGTGTTGTACATTTATTTATATTATAGTGAATTAACAGTGGAAGAGTCGGTGGAAAACGTTGACGTTATGGCAGTTCATACAGTTTTTATAAATTTGGATGTTGGGTTGACATCAATTATCTTTTTGTCGTTGTCTGAAAAAGCTGAAAGAGTTTCAGAACCCCTGGCATTTATAGAGAAATATTTGGCCACATTAGTTCTCTATCTGTCATTGTTCGTTTGTTTCTGATTGTCAGTCTTTAGCATTGTTGTGGGTGCCATGTGCCCAGCAGGATTCTGGATCCAGATGCAGTCAGAGGTCTGGACATACTCACTTCCTGGTATGAAGCCTGAGGCATTTTGGGATACGAGGTACCTTTTCTGGCTCCTCTGGCACACAGAGTCTTCCTTCTTAATCTCCTTAAGGAAGTGTGTGCTAGTGTTTGTTGTGCACGCGTTGTGTGGGTGAAAATGTTAGAGTCTCAAACACCGCTGTGGGGGTGGGGGGGACTCATCCTTTCTGAGGAAAGATGATGAACGATGATCTGCCCTTCAGCTGTTCTTGAACAGTAAATTATCCCTCGATAAGCATAGGATGGGAAGAAAAATCCTCAATTAGAGATGTTGAATAAAATATACAATGTAAGGTCAAAGGCTCAGATACAGTATCTATAGGTGGAAGGAAAGTCATTGAAACTCTTTCTTTTTTTTCAGTGACAATCATACTGTATTTAAACAAACGTACAAACGTAGTTTACCACCACCAGAGGGAGAATGTGAGAGCGAAAGAATAATGCATCAATAATGTAAAGCGCTTTGGGTGACTTGAAAAGCGCTATAGAAATCTAATGCATTATTATTATTATTAAACTATGTCGTGAGAAAATTGTGAGAAATGGATGACTCTTACAGCATGATTCACCCCTGAACATGAGCCGTCAGCTGGATCCGTAAAGCTGTGATGCATTGTCCGTAGAAACAGTAACATCAATCCACCGTTTTACTCTTCTCCCTTCTCTCCACTCTGAAAAATAACTGCACCAATGTGACATGTGTCTCCCTGATGGAGTAAAAGTCAACGGTCTTCACCGGTGTGGAAGCTGTACGAGGTTACTTTAGGGAACCAGCTTTGAAGCCACCCAGCAAAACGAAAGGACTGATATGAATACGGAACAGGGGGAGTTCTAAGGAGACACTTTTATTTGACTCAGATCTGCCTGTGCTCCACTGAGACTGTTATGTTGTTACATTTTGCCCAAATGTCATCCCCGAAGGGCACTGAAGCGGCAGTAGGATCCCTCTTACACTCAGTCCAAGTGCCCCTCTTGTCGGTCCAAGTGTCCCTCTGATTAGCCCGAGTGTCCTTTTGGTGATTTCAGATGCTTCTGTGTGTAGTTCAAGTGCCGCTCTGGTGTCACCTCTTAACGTTAAATATTAAACTTGTGCAGGAGGAGCCTCCCTGCCCCTTGAGAATATAACCCACAGTCTCACTCATTAATTCAAGAAGGTCCTAAACTTATTTTATGCATATCTAGAAGTAATTTAGTTTTCTTATTAAGTATTTATATGAATATAGAAAGTAATATTGTTGTAGTTGTTAGTAGCGTCGCTTCACAGTTTGAAGGTCTTGGGTTTGATTCTAGTGCTGACTGTGGTGGGGAGTTGGCATATTCTGTCTGTGTCTGTGTGGGTTCCTCCCACCGTCCAGAGACATGCACCTTAATAGGTTAACTGGTCAGTCTAAATTGGGGGTGTCAAACTCATTTTAATTCAGGGGCCACATTCAGTTCAATATGATCTGAAGTGGGCCAGACCAGTAAAATAATAACATTATACCCTAGATGTCAGTGTCAACTCCAAACTTTGAGTGAAAAAATGATTACATCTACAAGGTATCCTTTAAAAAATGTGAACAACATGAATGACCTTGAAAACCTGGAATTGTCAAGAAAAATAAGTGCAGTTTTAACAATGTCTCATTTTATCATCTACCCACATCTACAACTTACAGATCACAGTGAATCTACAAATACACAAAACATTTAGTAACAGAATATTGTTAAAATTGCACTTAAGTCTTTTAAGACATTTCAGGTTTTTCATATTTGTTCAGATTATTCACGTTTTGTGGAATGATAGGTTGTACATGTAAATATGTTCATGTAATTTTACTTTTTTTTTTACACTAAAACAAAGAGAAAGATTTGGAGTTGTCATTTATAGGTTAATATGATGAGTTTGACATCCTTGACTGGTAATATCGTCTACAAATTCATCCCACGGGCCGGATTGGACCCTTTGGCGGGCCGGTTTTTGACACCCTTGGTCTAAATTGCCCATAGGTGTAAATGTGAGGGTCAATGGTTGTCTCTATATGTCAGCCCTGTGATGAACTGGTGTGTATGTTGCCTTTGCCCGTTGGTAGCCAGGATAGGCTATGGATGAGCCTCTGGAGGATGAAGCAGTTTGGAAAGTGAATGAATGAATGAATGAATGAATGAATGAAAAGACTTCTCTGAATAAGTTTGGATGTACACCTTCTCATCCAAAAGCTGTAAAAAATACAGATGAGACAGATGAGATTGAAATATTTCTCAATCTAATCCATGAATAAAAAGCCGTTTTAGAAGTAAAACAGCAACAAAATTCTTCACTTCTTCTATTGTGATTTAGCCTGTATCAACACCCTCTAAAGACGTTATACGGCCTAGTTTTTTCACTCTAAATCTGTTCCCGAAAACACACATACAAGCCCACATATAATGCTTGTTCCACTGTGACAAAGTAGTGAGGAATCAATGTTTATCACACATACACTTGTGAAGCCATTATGGTTTATTTGTGTGGAAACATCTGGCTAAAGACAGATGAAATGTTTGCTTTACTAATATAATAAAGAAATTAACTGTATTTTAATGACTGATGAAAAAAACAAATTTTCCCAATAATTAACATAGAAATGAAGAACATCTGATGTTGATTAGCTGTAGAAACAATTAATATTCCAAGAACAGAATATCAAAAGGTCAAATCAAAAGGCTACTGTTGTGAATTTACACTGAAAATCAGACGTGGTCTCTTGTTTATTTCCAAATTTCTAATTCTGTTTTATTTTTGCGTAACTTTTCCGATGTTTTCTTCAAATTCACCATTAACAGAAACAGTGGTGAGCTGTCAATATCAATACAAAATCTGCAGCATGTCCTCTGAAAAACAGGCTTAAAGGTTTCACAAAAAAATACAAACACTTGGCAAAGAAATGAAAATGGCAAAAGGAGATAATAATACAAACAACACCACTGTGTAAAATAACCTCATTTTAGAATATTTTTAAGCATCATCATTGGTTATATCTGCTGCATCTTGCCAGACTCTTTTTTTGTTGCTGTCATAAAAACTAATTAGAATGAGGACAGAATAATGAAGCGCATAAAACATCTAATTTACTGCTCTGTATTTTCCAAGCATAAATGATTTTGCTCATAAAGCGCACTTATTTTGTAACCGCAGACTCTCAAGATTCATATTAACTTTTACTGCTATATCAACAGTGGCTGTACTGCAACTTTCACGGACGTTGTATTCAAGGATCTCAAACTCCGGAGAGCACCACTCATTCACACTTGTCAAAAATGTTCCTTGTGAATAACTCAGGAAGGAACCGTTTGCACAGCAGCATTGGGTTTTTGGATAAACCGGGGCGTGGAGCCAAAGTCCTTATGCTTGATTTGATTTCTCCCTTCCACCAGGGGGAGCTGTGGTATATCATTACAGGACTCATAATGTTTTGAGTGTTAAAGAATTTATAACATAACATAACATAACATAACATAACATAACATAACATAACATAACATAACATAACATGTAGAGCATGTTGCAGGCAATGAGACATGTACAAAAAGAGCATAAGGATGAAATAACTGAATAATTTTTATTTTTTTATTTTCTGAAGGACACAATAAAAATGCAAGTGAGAGCTTGCTGTTGTGTTGCTGTGTGGAAACGGGCTTTGTTTTGTTTTTCTGTAATTGCTATTTCTGTACAGCCATCCAGTTGAGATAGGCCAGTGTTTACCCCTTGATCCGTGGGCTTAACAATAGGAGGGAGGAGGGGAAAAAAAGATAGTGAAAGAGAACTCAGAGGTAACATTTGTCAGCGGCAGTCTGTCGTTCGCCTGATTGACTTCATGGAGAAAAACGGCGAGACTCCGCCAGGGCGATGCTTGAGTGCCTCTGATCTTCATTTTCCGCCGCCACTGTTATTTTTCCTTTTCTTCCTCCCTCCATCTCTCCTCCTCCTCCTCCTCATTTCTTCCTCTCTGTCTGTCTTGTCCCTCTTGTTTCATTGGACTCAGATCTCTCCATCGCTCTAACCTTTCATTATGACAAGACAAAGCTTTAATCTCTCACGAACCATTTCCCCCCCATGACAGGCAGAGCGAGCGGTGATGGCCGTGACACACACACACACACACACACACACACACACACACACACAAGTGGTGTGTACATCTGATATAGGTATGCCCACAAGGCAAAGTGACACATAGTGACAAAGACAGAAACACAGAGGAGGAGGAAGGATAAAGAGAAGGTGACAGTGAGGAGAGAACAGATACGACACTGGAGAAAGTGGAGACACTTTATTTTTTTGTAGTTTAACAAAAAAAAAACAACAAGTTCTTAAAATAAGCTCGTGCAATATGGCCAAAAACATTACCCTGATAAAATTTTCATATCCGTACTGATATTGTTAATTATCATGATACAGATAGAGTGATGGTTGTTTTACATTATTCCTAAATGAGATGAATACAACATAGAAGGCAAAAAAAACACAGAAGTCTGCAGAGAAAAGGAAAAACAGACACAACAAGATGAAGGAGTGTAAAACAAGCAACAAGATGAAAATGACGTAAAAGACGGAAGAAAAACACTCTAAAAGATGGAGCTAGAAGAAATAAGATAGGACAAAAACACCTGTGATCCCTGGATTCCGTGATACTGAGCTAATTTTGATCATTTTATTAGTCAAAATAAACAAAAACAAGCAGATGACATTGTAGTATGCCTGGTTTTCCAGCGTTACATTAACATGGCAAAATTTGTTATTCAACAAGACAAAAATTATGTGATGACGGTAACATGTGCTTCAGAATTATCAGAAAAAGACAAAAACTACATATAAGATGCAGCCAGAAAAAAAAGCAGAAGATGCAGCAAGACAAATATGATGTAATACATGAAACAAGAGGAAAAGGATGAAAAGAACATCAGACAAAAACACTCAGAAAGATGTGGCAAGAGAGACATGGCATGGAACATGAGACCAAAACACGTCCACGTCAGATCATGATCCGGGTTTTTAAAATAATTTTATCAAACAAAAATTGATTAATCATTTTTATAATAAATAAATAAATAAATAAAAAAAGCACAAACCATCATGTGACATAATTTTAGTATGCTGAGCAACATTACATCAAAATGTGTTGGAAAAAAATAGCATGAAAGACAATTACAAATTCTTTTTAATTATTTGTAAAAGACAAAAACAACATAACAACAACAAAAAACATAGAGGATGGAGCAAGACAAGAACATACCGGAAGAGTCTGATTTTGTTATCTAACACTTTTTGTTCATTTTATTGAATGAAATAAATACAATCCAGTGGATGGTATGACCACAGTCGTTTTTTGTTTGTTTGTTTCAACACAATATGGTGCTAATGCTGGCTTTCACAGCATTACAGAAAAATTAAGCAACAATATGTGGATTAAAATTGATTGAAAATGATAAAAGATAGAATGGAGGAAAAACAGATGTGAAAAGGTGCAGAAATGACCTTAAAGATACTAAAGAACCATGTAAAAGATGCACCAAGTGACATAATAACAGAAAAATACCTTTATTATTGGATTATGTGCTTACTTTGTTCAATGAAATGAGCAGAATAAGCACAAACTAACCGTAAAAAAATAACATAATAAAAGTAATAATCAAATGAGTGTAGTTGGAATGTTTTTCATCAGGACGAAAAATGAAGTAAAATATATTTTTTTGTGCTTATAAACTCATCTTTCCTCTTTCATTACCAGCACTCACCAAGCAGTGGAACATTTCATCAATCGACAAGTAGAACAGGCAAAACAATACTAATAAAAGCATTTTTCATAATCATTTCTCGCCATCCAAGTGATGAAAACAACAAAAACATCAAAATACACGTATCATAATAAAGGTGTTTATCACCCGGCCCTACCTTCCAACATGTTTCTGTCTGTAAAGTTAATGTCATTGAAAATATCAGCCGGTGTTGAAGCTGTATAAACAATGATGCCTTTTCCTTCTGTTTCCTTCTGGCCTGTTAGAAGATATCAAAGCCCTGACAAATGCTAAAACTGGTTAAGTTCTAAGTCCGTTATACAGAGGTGAAATCAGTCGGCGTTTGAAGATGACTTGCACATGTACGGCTCTGATCTGAGGCATCAAACAATAAGCGGTCACCCAAACAGTGTGCCGTCCTGTCCCTGTCTTGCCTCTCCCTTACTTTGCATTTCAGCAGCCTGAGAGCCACACTTCATAGGGACTTCATAATCACACCCCCTGCTGAGGTGACAGCCTGATTGGATATCTGAGGGTGGCACCCGCATGAATTTGCATACTAATTGACAAATATGCCCCCCCTCCTCCCCTTCACACACACACATCCTTATCCTTTTGTCTCCTTCCCTACCACTCAATAAATTAACGTCACGCCTGCACCATGCACAATCATTTGGCTCGACTGTGTAATGGTGCAGACAAATTTAGCATCCCTCTGCGAGTTCATCCCGGTTTCAGGGTAATTTTGATGCCAACGAGATAAGCATGAGCAAAACTTTCTGAGTGTTCAGGTGAGCCTCTGTGGATAGCATTATATGGGTGTCAGTGGTGGGCCGTCAGGGCCAGCAAGGGCTTCTCTGCATCATCAGAAACACTGACCTACATTTACAACCCAAATTCTAATATTTGTTCCAAATTGTATTAATTTATTCCCAATAGACTACTCTCTTCATTTGTTAGTGTTTCTCTTGGCTGCACTGCTTCCACCACATGTATGTGGATGTAAGATATATTGTCCAATCAGATTTCAGTCTGTCTGTGTTGCCAGGGTTAATCTAATCTGCCTGCGGCCTTCAGAATGAGTACTGAAGGCCCATGTAACTTAAACTGTACAACACCAGGACTGTTTCTTTAACCAATCAGATGTCAATTTTGCCCCACAGGGCCAGCTGGCCCACAATGGTGTCAGCATTTATCCTTCCTTTATCCTTAGTATTGGTGGTTTCTATAGTTGTGACGACATAGTGATGGTATTAAGAGGTGGATTAAGTTGAGTAAGTCCCCACTGAAGTCACAGGTACCAAATGCACAGCCTGCCACTTTCAGGGTTTTACTTTCAAGTGCTTACCAGCTGTTTGCTATTAATTAGCAAATATTGATGGATGTAGTTAAGACAGTGTTAGCTTTGAGAGAGATTTGGGGGACAGGACATAAAGTATGATGATGAATTGTTCTTCTTAAGATACATTTTGCCTTTGATAAACGATTACCACAAAGACAGAACACATAAAGCTGTGCAGGTATAGTACCCAGCCAAAAAAAGAGTTTCCACCTGGATTTAACTTCAACCAATAGTTCAGATCCTTCCATTGGACAAATATTACAGTGATCGATATGTTTCAGCTTCAATAAGTTCTTTAACTCTAACTGATGCAGTGAGTAGCTTCTCATTTCTTAAACAACCATCAGTTTGGTAGAGAACCTAAAGATTAGACAATACCAGGATTCATCTGGCACAAATAGTGAAACAGTAGTTCAGGGAATATGATACATTATTTTCACACATGGACTGACCACCACCTGAACCTGTCCAGACCTGAACCTGTCCAGACCTGAACCTGTCCAGACCTGAACCTGTCCAGACCTGGACCCCGTGGAGAATCTTGGAGAAGACTTGACACAGTGGTCTGACTCCCATCATTCATGACAGAAAAATTCATGCAACTGTGAGCTGAAAAACATCTAACATAGGCAGTGCGATGAAATATTAGAGTGTGGGATAATTCATTTGCCTGGGCTGTGTTTAAATCGAATCATACCTGTGGTTTGTTCAGTCCCTCCTAAGAAGAATACACATCGAACCTCTGTCTGTGGAACTGTACTCATTGGAAAGACACAAAGATGGTCAGATGCAAACACACAACTGTAGAGTTTTCACTCAGACAAAACATTTCCTGTGTCGTTTGAATGTTCTCTGCAGGTACTCTGGCTTCCTACCACCATCCTAAGACATACACCTTAACTGGTTAACTGGTCAAACTAAGTTACCGGTTGGTGTGAATGGTTATTTGTCTGTATATGTCAGCTCTGTGATGAATTGGTGTCCACATTTGTAGAGTAACCCACCTTTACCCATTAGTAGCTGGGATAGACTCCAACATCTCTGAGACCCTCACAAGGACCCAGCCGTTCAGAAAATGGATGGATGGAGGTTTGCCATAGTCAATCAGATTTGAGATTGTCCAGGGCTATGACTCAAAAATGAAGTTTAGATTTTAAAGGAGAGTGGTAACTCTAATGAGGACTTGGGTTTACTGTTGACAGCCCATGTCACTGTCTCTGAAACTACATGTAGAGTATGTCTCCATATATATTCTCTGAGGAACACAGGGACTGTCATCCACCCAGCCATCTACTTCAATCACTGTTACAGCATCGCTAGTGTAATGAAACAGTACATGAAATAAAAGATCTAAAACTGAACTGTAAATACAAGTGGACAAAATAATTGATTGATAAATGATTCTGTGTAACTGTATATCCATCAAGTTTGCAACTGCACCCTGACAACATCCCCACTCTGGATGATTGTCATCAGTGTTGAGCTAGAGTTCAATAATTAAATAATTAAATTAAAAAAAGACTATTCGTGTAGTGTGTGTGAAGATGTTGTAAGTCTGAAAATTTGTATGTGTAACCAGATTCCAACTTTACTATGACCCAGGTTAGCACTAGCATTGTAATGTTAGCTCCCGATGGTTGTTGAGGGTTGATGTTTGTTTCATATTCCACTGTCTGTACTTGCATGAGTTACACAAGACAAAAGTTTGCATTTGTGTTGCATTTGATCTGAACACTGCATAATACATGCATCTTGGCCTTCCACTTTTACTGTCACAACCTGTTAGGTTCCATGAGAAGCATGGATTTTAAAAGATTGATAGAAGTTCAGTACACAAGATTTATGTAGACGTGGCTCTAGTAGGCTCTAATTCCTTAACAGAATACAATATTCATGACGATGTTAGTGTGCAATTACCTACAAACCCCATTATCCTAGAACCACCCATTTATATCATGTTGCACTGCCATGTTTCTACAGTAGCTCAAATCTGACATCCTCTTCTTTATTGTGTTATGTCAGGAGGTTACTATGGCCTACTATGTCTGAATGTGGACCAGAAATAATGTCCCTTTAATTAGAAAGCCCAGAACGGTGAAAACAAATGCTGGCTCCATCACTAGACTTGTGTTCTTGGCGACCACCATAGGTCATAGTGACTGGTACAATCTGTATGTTTACCACTAGGTGTCACTATGTATTATACATATATGACTAAGTAAAAATCAGTCCACTCATTAAAAAGCAGGATTAGAATGAAAAGGAAGTCTGGAGATGTGCAAACAACGGCAGGAAAGACTTTTTCACTGCTCTTTTGTGCTGAGCTAAGAGATGGAAGTGAAGAACATGCTGAGAACATGTTAAGTTGGCAAAACAAGCCGCCCCCGAGACTTGACACCAGGCAGAACTGCAGCAACCCAAGCAGATGTCTGCATCACAGTGTTCCCACACCGATGAAGGAGCACACGGGGATAAACCGAACATCCACACTGACACACACGTCTCTGTTCCTGTCTGGACTCTCCACACATGCAGTCACAGGTCTGACAAACTGTCTCAATATCAGCAGATGCTGAACCTCTTGCACTCATTGGTCCCTTCTGTATATTCAGTCACACATTCACCTCAAAATGCACAAGAAAACACTTAGCTAATATATCAGCTCTGTAAAATAAGAGTACCTTATACAGGATTTATAAATGATTTATAATTAGTGTGTAAACACTTTATAAATCATTATTACATGAACACAGTAAACAGTGACCTGTTGTTTGCCAAATAGTGAGCCTGTATTACACTTAGGCTAAAGTTCAGCCTTACATCTTATTGGGCATTGTCCTACTGTCTTTCTTACCATCACCAGCATAAATACCACTCAGCTTCCTCTGAGATTTATTATATAACCACCATCAGTGCATTTTAACACTATAGAGTGGTGTTGTATATTATTAGTGTACGCAGGAACCAGGATGGCACTTGTTGGTTTCTGAACTGTTGGTTTGTAGCATACTGACAGCAACAACATTTGTACAACAATGTCATATGTGTGTCCTATTAACCACAGTGGAGCTGTCTGTGAGGAAAAATATGTTATATTCAATAAACAGAAGCTCGTAAAATTCCCAACTGCTGCCATCAGTTTCTATTACCCTAATACTGCGTTCATTTAAAGACTGATGGAAAATGTATTTGTGTTTTTAGAGCGAAGGTCATCGTGCTGTCTACTGTATGGATGCCAGGGGTTTTTGGAGAAGCATCTATTGGTACTCAATGGTATTATTACAGCTTTAAGATCCTTGTCTGTCAGCTTCATTGTTAAAACTGATAGTCTTTTCAGTATTATACTATGAAGCTTCTAACTAGATCGATAACAGCTCAGTTAGCAAGTTGTCACATTTGCTGCCTGAATTTTCAATAATTTGTACAGTTTACTGGATTGTTTGTGTCCTGAAAATAATACTGATAAGAAATAAATGAAAAATTCTGAAAAGTTCTGTGAAAAACTTTAAGCGACCCATTAGCACTTAAAATTCTAACTATTAATGTGCGAACTTTACATTTTCTAGCCAGTTAAATTTCTATTATGGGCTGGTTTAGGTAACGACAACAAATGCACCTTGTATTAAGAACTAAAGGTTTTTTTCTAATATGGGATTTTGAGTTACACACACAGTTTTTTTATCAGTGCTGTATTCTGCCAGCAATGTTATATAAGTCTAAGTTACATATGAAGTGTCACAAAGCAGTGGTTGTAAAAATAGCAACAAGGTTCATGGTTAGATCTTCAAGCTGTTTACTGACAGACACACTTGATTTAATGGAGGAGGAATAGGGAAGACTGCATCATAAGAGTACTGTTGTTACTGACTCAAATTTGGATGTATTTTACACTTGAGAATAAAGCTCTCTTTGGCAGGTTATAAATGGTTGCAACTCATCAGTAAATTGTTTAAATGGAACAACACACAGTAAAGTAAAAAAAAGCAACTAGTGGGATTTTTATGTGTAGTAAGTCAATCTTGCCAAATTGTGAGCCTGATTTAATGTATGAAAACTTCTCCTCCTTGTAGCTGTTTATTAATGACCTTTAAAATGTTTATTACCTCATTAATAACCTAACTATAAACCATTGATACATCCTTTATGTTTATGCCCATATTGTGGTATAAGTGGTACTGATTTTCAACACCTGCTTTTCCTACAGCTACAGTTTTAATGGTATGTTATGAGGCGTGTGCACTGTTCAGTCACATGGACGCACATCAACCAGCATTAAAGCTCACGCCTGTTTGTATGAACGCCAATGTTATGTACAGTTCATACAAACTGCCCACAGTTACAGACAAATGAAGCACTGCTTTTTTCTTTTTTTAAACCTATTTCCAGTGTGTTTTTAAGGTGAATAGTAAAACACAGCAACAAAAAAGGTATGAGGAGTAAAGAAGGAGAGGAGAGAGGGAGGGGGAGAGTAAGAGCAAACTTAGAGGAGATTTAATTATTTTTAACCAGAGGCTGTTGGATAAAAGGGGCCACAGACTTAATGACTTAATTTAGACGTTTAATTAGTTGAGCACGTATCTCTATGGCTTCTGCCCTGCATAATCTGTGATGAAGTTTGGTGTGAATGGTGTCAGAACTATCTCTCTCTCCCTCTCTTTTTCCTTTATCTCCCTCTCTTCTTGGGCCACATAAATAATTCCCATTGCCTCTCTGTGCACGCACAGACCAATAGAGATGAAATATGTATGGATACACGCCATGGTGCTTTTGAAAAGAACTATTTCAAAGGTACTGAAGTCTGCTGAAATCTTCATGAGTGCCTCCTCTGCCTCCTTTTTCCCTGCTACACAGAATGGATTCATTGCATTGCAGGGCTGCATCAGCTCAGCTGTCTCAATAAATAATCGGGCAGAAATATGAGAGGGTGCTCCCAAAGATTTAGATATATTTCTCAATAAATTCATATACGCAATGCCTCTCTTGCATACCCGATAAATACCCCCTCTAGCCCCATACTTCAAATGCTGTGATGCAGTACAACAGCATGTATTAAAATGTCAATGAAAATTCTTAGAGCAAAAGTGCAAACAAAGTTGGATTCGAGGAAGAGATGACAAACCAAAGGAAAATGTTTGTGAAATACTGATATATTATGTCGGAGAGAAGTCGCAGACCAACAGAATTTTGTAGAAATGAGTCGTCAGAACCACATGGTGCTATCATGACAAAAAAAGACATTTCACTGTTGTCAAGTGAACATTCATTTGCTAAGTATTTTGTAGCAATCTCTGTTTCTGTATCTTAAGTGTAACAGATTTTAAAGGTCCACATTGCTCTTCTAATTGTTTTTTCATAGCTAAGTAACATTTCTTCTATTTTAAATTATATTTAAAAGTCCACAGTGAAAGATTTGGGGTTTGGAGGCTCTAGATGCAGATAAAGAAAATAATGTTCATGATTGTTTTTGTTGGTGTACAGTTACATGAAAATTATATTTTTGTTACCATAAAATTAGCTATATTTACACAGTGATTGGATGGCCATTCACTGTAACTCCATGTTTTTACACTTGTCCTGAATGTACTTCCTCTTCTTATTTTCACAATGTAATTCTTACAGAAGATTACTGTCAATGAAATTTAGAGTAATCTCAGTCATAAAAAATGTCACTGTGTGCAGGCAGTGGAGTGGTCAAGGACTGTGGTAGTAGTCCAATTCTACCGATGGCCTGTAGATGCAGGCTCTGAAAAGCCCTGGTTTGACTGGACCTCAGGCTCACTTATGCTCTACATACGCATGAAAACAGAGGCGTGTTTTTCACTGGGTTTATTCAGTACTTCCATGCGGCCATTGTGTTGGAATGATCGTTTGCTAGTGAATCCACCAGAGGGCGCTGCTCTGATTTCACATATTGACCTAATACCAAGAAGAAGAGTAGAGTTTCTGAGAGAAGAAGAAGAAAAAGAAGAAGAAGAAGAAGAAGAAAAAAAGAAGGAAGAAGAAGAGGAAGAAGAACATGGTGATGACAAAAGAGGTATTACTAATGTTGATATTGAGATTTGAAAGTTGTCATAAATATGTCGGTAGTTTCTTACCAACTCACACAGTCGCTTTTCGAAAAGTTCCACCATTTCTGGAAATTATTCTCTTCAAATCTCAACACTGCCCCAGCGATTTCCAGCAGTACTGCTCTGTTTCCTCCATTTGGGTTTGTATCCACAAACTCCCAGAGGACGTATTTAAAATGTGTATTTAAAGTTGAGCATAAATGGGCCTTAACATCGAGTGAGGTTTTCTCTAAAAAGTAAGTTAAAAAAAAAAGTTATAATAATTAATAAGGTAACTTGTTTGGAAATGTTGAGCATTGTTCTATTTTAGTAACCTTCCATGTAGCATTAGCTTACCCATGATCCCTCCACACCTGCAGAACCCGTCCCTTTGTCCAAATATATGGACTGAGGAGCCAATGAACACAACCACAGAGCCATCACGGTGACGGGCAAAATGCAAACACCTGACAGTGGAGTTTGTAGATGTCTGCCCCGCCTCCTCACCACAGACCACGACCTTCTACATCAATCCCTCAGATGTTTCCCCTCACAAAGACACCCATTGCTCAAGCCCTACCCATTATCACCACCATCACCACCACCAGTGTCCAGGCTCCAGGGGAGTCTTCTCCATAACTGGAACAATTCATATAATTGTTTCCTGTGGTGCATCTCTTCCTGCCGCTGAAGGCTATTCCTTAGGTTTACAATAAATTCAATCATACAGCACATCACCTCATTCTCCTTTTATTCCACTCACAGTCTCTGCTGATTGAAATGTTTTCGTGAGCTGCATTGTGAATT
This sequence comes from Apogon talboti, assembly GCA_037367365.1. Taxonomy (NCBI): domain Eukaryota; kingdom Metazoa; phylum Chordata; class Actinopteri; order Kurtiformes; family Apogonidae; genus Apogon; species Apogon talboti. Next base: position 5,196,334 of record JAPQRQ010000003.1, read on the forward strand.
GTTGTTACAAACCCCGTTTCTGTCCCCAAAGCGATCCGCATTTTGATTTCAGTATCTTTCCTCACATTCTTCCTCACCTTAACCACCAGCCACATCCCCGTCAGATATGGAGCCCCTGTACTCTCTGAACCCTCTTTCCTCTACTAATCCCTCTCTCCTCAGCTCCCTCACGCCTCCTCTACCTTCCACTCTTTTCTTCCTACAGTCTCTGGGGAGTAGCAAGAACTGGTGCGAAGTTTTGTGTCATATCCCCCGCAGGCTTTTTCCTGCCTTGTTATTTATTTCCTTCTCTTCATTGCAAAAGGTAGAGGAATTTTTATTTATTTATTTATTTATTTATTTTTTGAGAATAGGACACTTGATAATTGGAGAAAAGTGTTGAGGGATAGTGAGGCAGTTTTCTGTCTGTGCTGTCACAGAGTGCAGCGTCCTTGAACTCCAAAGAAAAGAAGAGAGAGACAGAAAGAGACGTAAATGTAAACAGACACATTTTTCACAATATAATCGGCTTTGGCAACGAGCAAAATATCTCTTTTTATACTAAATGGATGCACAAAGGCGAGAGTTTTAAAATTTTTCTCAGTGCCGGATGGAAGATGTAGATGGATTGTGCAAGCTCGGGTTGTTGCTGTTTGGAGTGTGAGCAGAATGCTAAGTACTTCCTGGGTCATGGGGGGGATTGGCGAAAGCATGCTGAATTTTAATGGTGCCCTTTGACTTGGCTGCAGGTAATGCTGCAGGGGGCCAACATCCTATCCACGCTGCTGAGAGGGAGCGTGGAGTGGATGTACCGGTGTGTTTATGGGCTAGTCTGTATTGTTGTATGTCAAGCTGTGTGCTACTTTATGGGTTCTCAATTTGTTGTCTACAGTCAGGTTCCAGTGTTTTCAGTAATGAGTCTGCTGCTGCCCTCCAGGACACACACAAACACACACATACTGTTCACTTGTTTTGGTTAGTGAAGGATATAAACAACAGGAAGTGTTTTGTTATTGCACTAGTTTGTTGTCTCACTTCATAACCAACCCCACTAGTATAGCTGAATCAGGCAAAACATCAGTTGTAACACCTCAGTAAAGATAATATTGTATAGAATATGTAACACAAACTCTGTCAGTTACAGGGATAACTTACTTATTTATTCACTTAAATGATCATATATACAGTAGATTACTGTGAGTTGTTACAAATAGAGTTTTGGAACTTATTAGTCACTAGCAACCAGACTTGGATAATGCAGACCTCTGCTGAGGCCAGTACTCCACCAAAGATGAACAGACTAAGGAGGAAAGATTCCAGACTTTGCCTCATGTCACGGCCTTGGAGTTTACGAAGGGAGATGGGAGGCTTTCACTGGAGGAAGTGGGTTGTTTTTGCAGTTTTGTGAAAACCGTTGACTAGACAATATTAAGAGCTCTATCCATAGACTGGCAAACCACAATGCCACCTAATAAGAACCTAACATTATGTACATTTTGTGAAACCAGTGACAGTTTGAGGTACTGCGACAGGCGAAGCCCTTTTACAGCAGCTACATGGATGAACCATGAACCAAAACATGGACTTCTCACATTTCTTTTTTCCGTATACTGTCAGAACCAAGGGTAAATACGATTAAACTCATCCATCATGTCACTAATCTCTCACATCACCGCTAACAAATCTCTGCTGAACCGCACAGACTGACATGATCATTGGGAGAGCGTTCGGTGACGTCATGGAACTGATAGATCTGACAGTGATACAGTTATTGAAGCTTGAACTCATTATCTGCAGGTTAGTCATTACATTTTCATCAACAGTTAAAACAGCAGATTGAATCTGCATTTTGTCTAAAGTATCTTTGAGACCCTAAATGGTGACCTTTGTCTTCCTTACCCTACTTTTTCTTTGGTTAGTTTAAGTGTCAGCTACTGTGTTCACAAGTCCTGTCTGTAGTAATACAGATATTTTGTAAAATTAACATTTTTTTCTATACATTTGGGTTTATCATACACATGTAAATAATGTTTTTGGACACTAAAACTGACATATTTAAAAAATAACTGTTTCTATGCTGCGCCGCAATTTACACATCCATTATTATTTTTTTATGATTATGCCTGAGACAATGGCAGATTTATGGGATGTACAGGTCCATGAATGTTTGCTTAGTTCTTGCAGTTACTTACAGTTTGGATTTCTTGAAGTTGGTGTATTGTCTGCAGTCGATCACCGTCAGCACAGACACATTTGTTCCAAATACACTTGGCTGATAACATTTTCTACTTTCAGTTCGATGTGCAATCAACTCTGACTGGCCTCTGCTCTTTCTGCTCTATCACTAACTTCACAATATTGCACCGTACTATCTATATATCCCATGTGTGTGCAAACACAGCAAACGGTATCTAGCTGTAAGACAACTTTCATCACTTCTACATTTTTAATACCACCCTAGACTGCAATTGTTCCCCCAAAAAACCCAAACAGACTTTTGAAATTTTATAGCCTTCATTCCCAGATGACAACAAGAAGAGTGGAAAAATTTCCTTTTTGCAGAGACACTGTCAACAAATGATACAAACAACAGGAGAGGATAGAACAGTTGCAGAGTTTTGGAGAAATGAGGTTCCTGACCTGAAATGTGAAATGTCTTTTTTAAAGCTCCCCATGCAGCAGGACTACTGGTATTTCACCATACAATCGCTTCCATTACTCTGGACTGTAGATCAAAATGTCAAACTTATGCCTTAGACAGTTAAAAGTTAAATACCCCAGTTTATTAAGCATATTTAGGATGTATCAGTGATTTAAATGGCATTTACTGCTGCAAATTTCAGCAAGGCACACTACAGTAAGATAATAAAGAAGTTTTTCTATTCTGCAGTTGCAAAATTGAAGCCATATGTTCAGTTGATATAAGTTACCCAACTTTTCCAACTGCATTTCTAACTCTACCATCATTTCTCCCTATAGACAAAATCTTTCTCCAGTCTCTGGTTTTCAATCCACACTTCACCTGCCTCCCTGCACACACACTTGAATTAATCTCCAACTCTGCACCTCATCTTTTTGTGTGTGTTTCTTTATGCGTGCACTGTATCCCAGTGCATGTGCACTTTTAGCAGAGCTGTGTTCTGGTGTTTGTGTGTGCGTACATGTCTCCTCTCCGCATTAGAAATTCACAGGCTCAACATGATATTGTTCCCTGCCTGCAGCTTCAGGGGTTTTTCGGGGAGGTGGGGGTGGGAGGTGGGCTTGTGTTTGCATAGCAGAGGCTGTACTCTCACTCATGTAGCCCCCACGGGGACTTTCTTTGACACCGTCAGCCCTTTGAACTCGCTGTGACATCAAGCATCAGGTCACTTGTGTACAACCTCCACACACAAAGAGAACTCTACACTAATTGGCCCATGTGCACCTGAGAGACGGTCCCGACATCAAAGTGCTTCGCCGCCCAGTTGATAACAGCTTTGATGGGGTGACTTTGAGACTGTAGATTCACCGTTTGTACAGCAAAGAACTGCAGGTTGGCTGTCACTGTGATCTCAGGGAGGAATGGGTTATTTTGCCATTCCACTTGCATGATGATGTTTCCCCTGCAGTCTCGTGTAAATTAACAAATGCTATAAACAGACACCCTGTTGAGAGTCTTTAATCAAGCTCAATAAAAGTTTACAATTAAGTGAAACAGAAATCCAAGGGGATACATTAGCGTTCACACAGTTACTAGAGGTCGACCAATTTTTAAAGGCAGATGCTATTAATGATAGTTTGGAGAAGGAAAAGGCTCTCCTGTCCCATCATGGCATCACACAGTGTATTATGTAAACACTCCTCTGTAAATATGTAATATGTAATAGTATGACAGGTTTAGTTTGTAACATTTAATGACCCTAGCCTACAGCGATTGCAAAAAAATGCTAAAAACAACATCTCCTCTAGGCTTTTATGTTAAGGGCATATTAATCCTGACCTACACTCAAAGTACATACACCCAAACCTTACATACTCAACCTTTAATGCAAAAATGGTTTGTAAACAAGTCTCACTACTGATAATGATCCCTGCTGTGTAAAAAAAAAAAAAAAAAAAAAGAAGAAGTGTGAAAAATCAATTTAGTGCAGTGCTCAGGGTAATGTTCTTGTGCCTTCCAGACTTATGGATGACTGCTGTGTCTTTGTGTGACCCTTCATCCTCTGGAAGGTGGACAGGTGGTGACTACTGGTGGGCCTGGAGGGCTCTGTCAACCCCATACAGTCCAGCATCTGACCAGAAAAAAGAGAAAGATGGAGTACAGACAACACAAAACAGATCAGAAGATCAGTATAAAAAATAAAGGAAAAAAAAGACAGAAAATTAAGTGAAAGTTGAAGCCAAAAATAAACTATAGAGTCCAGTGTCCAGGCTTCGGTGATCTCTACCCACTGTCATAGTTTCAACAGGAGGCTGGAGCCTCCTGACTGCAACAGGCGTGGCAAAGCGATTGGTTTCACTCCAGTATAATGGCCAGCTATGAATGCTGAGCGCGACTGCGGGGGACCATTAGGGCCACAATGGCCGACAAGACACTAACCACTCCCCAGAGGTCTGAGAAGCCCTTTCATGCCTGTCCTGGGGCTGGGAGGAGGACCGCTGAGAGCTGGTGGCCAGCTGGTTCTCTGGCCCCCGTGTAGCCTAATGCTATCAGCGCTCTCAGTCAGCTTTGAGCTGCCGACCGTAAGGAGACACTGGGGCGCAAGGTCTGTGACACATGTGGCCATGTAGACACACAACCAAAGCACACAATGTCACCTATTACATGTCCAGGCCACAGTCGTCTGGGATGATCCTGGTTCTGCAGCTTCATCTGCCAAGAAAACAAATAGAAAGACACAGTGCACATGCATGTATTCACATGGTCATTTAAATTTTTTTCCCTCAAGATTTATAAAGATGTGAAGTTTCTTCTACTGTTTGTTTTTTTACTGTGTCTAAACACGTGTAACTGATGTTATTTACTGTCCAAATGAGAGAAAGGTTAAACTCTTTTTTTGATTGATTTTGACACAAATGTAATTTCCAGAAAAGGTGGAGCATTTAGTAAAATGTCATGAAAACTAAAATTTATGATTTATTCATTTGCTTGAACTTATTTACAAAGAAAATATTTCCAGTGTTTTCATTAACTATTTTAACTGGAATATGCAGTACACTCAAACAGCTTGGACAGAGACAAAAAAGGGCTAAGTTTATAGAATTGACAAACATTAGACATGTACAGGATGAGTCTGGACACAGATGGGTCAGGGCCCAGAACTTTGTGCCAAACATGAACAAATTGTCAGTCAGTTCAAACACTGAAGAAGTTTGGGCTTTTCCTCCTGTGCAGGATATATCAGTGCATGTAGAGCCAAGGATGGAAATCGCTGTTGATGTACATGACCTTTGACCCTCAGATGTAATTTCTTGAGAGACCATCATGGTTGAGTGCTGTGCCATGGTCTTCTAGGACAAATGAACGTTGGATTCTACACATCAAAGATGAAAAACACCATCCAGACTGTTACCAGTGAAATGTGCAAAAGCAGCATCTGTGATGGTCTGGGGCTGCATCAGTGTCCACATAATAATAATAATAATGGATTAGATTTATATAGCGCTTTTCTATTAACGCATACTCAAAGCGCGTACAATGGATCC
>JAPQRQ010000003.1:5211294-5222207 GCA_037367365.1 Apogon talboti
TGTATCTATATAGATATAGATAGATAGATAGATAGATAGATAGATAGATAGATAGATAGATAGATAGATATCTATATCTATCTATAGATATAGATATAGATAGATATATAAACACACAACTTGCCCCCAAGTCCCCACCTGGATTTAACTAATCCAATAGTTCAGATCCTTCCTTTAGATAATTACCATAGTGATGAATATGTTTCAGCTGCAACAAGTTCTTTAACCTTTTAACTGATGCAGTGAGTAGTTTCTCATTAATTTAACAACCATGTTAGAAGACACATGGAAAAGATGTAACTCTGTTTTCAGAAAGGTCAAATTAAAAAAAATGAGCTAAAGCTGAGCTAAACTACAAAACCAGAGTTCACCACAGTCCATACAGTTTTAAGGCTTTATTAAAAGTGGAAGGATAGAGGTGTCATCTTCAATGAACAATGATCGGAAAAAAATCTTCACTGAAATGTTTGATAAAACTAAATTGTAAAAAAAAAAAATCAACAAAAAACTGACATTTATGTTTAATGTGAAAGAGCCTCTCCACATGCACAATGTGAATAGAAGTCAACGGATGGGGACTGAATAGCTGTTCAACCTTAAGAAAACCACTTATCAGTGAAGAGAATCTGAAAAATAGGTTTGATTTGATAGAGAGCACAAGTATCGGGCTGTGTGTCAATGGATGAAGGTCACCTGGTCTGATGAGTCCAGACTGACCTTGTTTCAGAGTGATGTACATATCAGGGTGAGAAGAGAGGTGGATGAAGTGATTACCCATCATGCCTAGCGCCTACAGTACAAGCCTGTGGGGGCAGTGTTATGGTCTGGGGTTGGTTCAGTTGGCCAGGTCTATGTCCATCAATAAAGTCAGCTGAACCTGAATATACTTGGACATCAGTGGATTTTTTTTCTGTTCCGATGACACAGACATATTTAAAAATAAAAATGACAGAATTTATTAGGATCAAATTATATGTTTCCCCTCAGTTTTTCCTTTCTTATGCAAACTGACTCTTGAATAATGAATCAGGCTTTGCTCAAGCTAGTTAGTAATATCCCTGCAGTGAACCTACAGAAAATCCTGAGTCAAAACTAAGAGAAAATAGAGTGAGACCTTCAAAAAGCACTAAAACACTGGTGTGAGCAATGCCAGTGGAATAAACCACCCAATTAAAAATATTTATCAGAAAAAAACAGTACAATAAGTGACATTATTTCAATCCAATCATTAAAATCTTTTTTTTTCGCAGCCTTGTAGGAAAAAGTTTGACTGTTTGACTCCATTAATAAAAGCTGATGCCCCCATTCAATATAGTAATAAAATTTTTGGGGGGTTTTAATGTGCTACAAATTATCAATGTACATTTCATTGAAGCGCTGGCACTTTCAAACAAATAACTTAATAGATATTAACTCTGAAACGTTGGTGTTTGAACACGAGGGCAGTTAACTGAGCTGAAACCACTGCCAAAATGTTTAATCTTGTTTAATAAATTGCAGCAGGCACAAGTGTATCTAATCTATTAATAGGCCGACATCATTACATTGTGATTCGGGTCTGGAAGGGGGCCAATCACGAGCAAACTCCTATTGAACCGAGTCGAATTCTGAGCGGAAGCAAACAGCCTTATCTGGTACAGTATTATTACGTTACCTACCAGTGGGGATGAAAATATGATTAAAATAACAGACTTATTCCTAACACATTATCTATTGTACGAATAGCATTTAAAATAAAACCCACGTCGCCTCCGTTTATGCATATGCAAAAACCGCGAGCTTTGCGAGTAACTGATTTCATAGAACAATGTTGTCGAATAAAAACACAAGGCTGAAGATTAGCAGGGGCAAAACAAAGGGAGCGTCAATAAAAAGTGGGCATATGTGCTCATCGGCGAGGCCCTCAACACACAAACACACAGACATGAGCGCACAGACACACACTGATTAATTGTATTCTTCATTCATTGTGAGGCAGCCTGCTGCTAATTAGCTTAGGCATGGTTTTGCATATTGTATTTATTTAATTTCTTCATGGGCTGCACCAAAAGAAGGTGTCATTTGGGATGAGAAAGAGGCCATTTCTTGCTGTGGTTTAGACACACAAAGGGCTGGAAGTGCCGCAGCTGATTACTGTTACGACGTGAACTCTTTTTTCCCCTTTTTTTCCCGTGCCAAATGTAAAACAAAACCGAACAACATCCCTCTGGTGTTCCTGCTCTCCAGTTCTTGGCATAAAGACAATACAGTAAATGTAATGAACAGATTATGTTTATGTTTTTTTTTTTTCAAGTCTAATTTCAACATGCGAGTGTTTTTCGGGACATGATACAGCGGGGTATTTTTTTTAGTTTTTAGGGTTTTCTTGGTTTATTTTTTCCAAACAGCAGTAGGTACAGCATCACAAGATGAAACGTTTCCTTGTGGATATGAAAAATTGCCTCTTAAAAGTTATCTCTCTGGCTGAATTTGACAGTTTTGCAGATTCAGGGCGAAGCCGCTTTCAGGTGATTGGGCATCCAGCCGAGTTTGGGTGAAAACACATTCCATATGTATTGAGTCTTATAGTGGAGGGAGACTCTAAGCTGCTTCTTTTCCGACCAGATTGCAGACTTCAGACATCAAATCCCTGCTGAAACTGTGTATGTGTGTGTGTTTGTTTGCCTGTGTATTTCTTTGTGTGCCATATGTACATACAGAGTGTAAGCATGTCTGTGTATGTGCCATGACTACAGTATATAGACCGATGAATGTGTACCGAAAGTAACGTGCATGTCCATCGACGGCCATTTTTTTTGCCGGCCATCCTCACATCCTGTTGCACGCGAGCAACAGATGGCAGGGCAAGGTCCTGTGGCCCATTTAATTCAGCAGTGTTTGCTCGGAAGTAATTGTGTTTTAACCTGCAGAGAAATGGAATATTATAGGCAGGCAGGCAAACAAATTACAGTCACCTCGCTGGCCAGCAGATGACTCTATTTATCTCATGTCCAGATGGAGTTTGAAGAAAATAAATTGGGCTGTGATGCCGCCTGGATTAAATGCACTTGTATTTGTGCGTGCAGGTGAATGTTTGCTCGTTCATCTGTTTGAATGTCCCGTTGTCTGTCTTTCCATTTCGTGTCTGTCTACCTGCTTTTCTCAACAGCTGCTTTTTCATATATCAGCATGTCTGTTTTAGTCTTACAGTTCTTCAAACTAGGGACGGGAATTTCAAGCCAAGAATATTATCAATAATCACTGGAAAGCAATGATTATTTGAATACTGGGTGTGGGTGTTTTCACTAAAGCTGCAGCTATCACTTATATTTGTAATTGATTAATCTGTCAATTAATTTCTTCAATTCGATTCCATTAAACAATTATTTGAATATGCGAAAAAAATAATAAAAATGTGAAACACACGTCTGAAAACAACAAACTTGTCCTTTATTCCAGAACCAGCTGAAACAACAATCACAAAAAGTATAAAAGTAAAAGGATGTATAAAAATATAGAATGTATAGAAATAACAACAGTATAAAAGTATATATAAAAATATCTATAGATATAAACGACAAATCAAATGGCATCTACAAACAATATGTGGACTGCAGTCTTCAACACATTTGGATTCAACTGACAAACAACTGAACATGGAACTAACTAACAACTGAAAAAATGAAGCCGAATATTTGTAATGTTTGTGTGAAAGCTTAAAAGTTTAAAGGAGTAAATGATGGTTCCAATGGAGAAAAGTGAACATAGTAGAACATAGACATTTTCTGCCTTTTTTCCCTCATCTCTACTGAGCTACACTCCATGTTTGTTTGTGTTGATCCTAGCGTCATGTGCGTCACAATAAGCGTCCGTGTGAAACACAACAGTGGAACCAATGTTTAGGGCAGTGAAATTAAGGAAACAGAACTTTAATTCAGGAAAATTATGATGGAAGATTTTTTTTGTCAATTTGCTGTGTATTTAATCATTTACCATCCACTATTTTGTCAGAAAATGTCGGAATTTCATGACTTAGAAGTGTCTGCTGGTTAACGTACCGTCTTTATGTCACTGGTAAGTGAATATTTCATCCTCATTCATCCGTTTGACAACAGAAACTGAAAACTAAGGGAACAGTGTTATGGTAAATTCAAATTCAATTCGGAAGCAAAGCATTTAGAGCATTTAGGGTCTATGATTTGTCAGATAGGGTTAATATTGAAATAAAAACTGGATTAACCTTCCATGTTCAGGAACATCGACAGGCCATCATTGTAAATGAGAAGCTGTTCTCAATTGATTTCACCTGGTAAAATAAAGGTCAAATAAATAAAACAAATAATTACAAACCTACAGGTATTGAAGCGGCACAGACAGTGAACACCCACATTTCTCCTAATTCTTTTAAACAAAAGCGATGACAAACATCACAAAAATATGGTAGACTATAGACCTACAGTTAAGATATGAGGACAGGATCAACTATGTTAAAATGGTCCAGTGTGTTCATTCAAGCGCTGCACACATCAATTACGTCAAAGTTACTGTCCATCACATTCTGCATCCGCCCCAGCGCTTTGGCGCTTTTATGCATGACACAACTTTCGCACATGCACAGGGATGGAAAATGAGCTTTATTTATGATCAAAATAGAATTCGACATTTGAGGGACCCCCACAGATTTTTGACTTTGTTGCTTTGATGGGAGCCATGTCCTCACTCTATGGGAGCTGAACTCCCTCTGGCTCCCACGTAACTCGAACACTGGTCCATAAAATGTGAACAAACTTCATGTGAACTATTGAAAAGTCACAAAAAAGATTTACAAAGAAGCTGGAATTGTGTTCATAAACTAGTTTGCAGCAAATGAACTATGTCTTGCTGTGTTGTCAGTGGGTGACGCAATAGGCCGCGTTAAACAGCCGTAACAAACAGAGTAGAAGAAGAGAATTCAGCTGCTACTTTCCATCTATAACTGCTGTGATGTGTTGCCAGATCTACTCTAATGTAAATATGTATATAGTCTCCAGTTTTATTAATTACTACCATTATTACTTTTTTTTATATTGTTTGTCTTTTGCACTATCTTTGTGCATGTACATTTTTTTTTTTTTTTACACTTTATTCTGTTGCTGCGTTGACCAATGAATTTCCCCGTTACAGGATCAATATATTTGCGTCTAATCATCTAATGTTAGATGGGCAAAACTGCTCTACATGACATTTTTTAATGCTTTATGGGAATATCTAAGATGTCAGTTGATGAGTCTCTTGAGTTAAATGTTAGATGTAAAATGTTAAAAGTTCAGTATATGAGAAGTCATTCAGAATAAATAAAAAGGCAAAAAGCCACATCAAATGTGCATACAAATATTTGTGTGTTTTTAAATGTTGCCATTTTCATCAACAATTGTGCAGAACTTTAAACTCAATTATGTTTTCATTAAAGCTGCAGGAGCTGAAATCTAGAAGGAAAATCAGAGAATTCGTAAATACAAACCTTCCCTCCTTCTGCAGCTCTCTCCTATCTGTCCAAATCAAAAGATTACATATAAATATACATGAACTGGTTATAGTTTCATGCTGTTTATGGAGAAGTGAAATCTTTTTCCCACGTGTCAACTTGAAACACAGAGAAAAGCAGTGGAATAACATCCATGTCACATCTGAAATAATCTGATCAGTGACTGGTCATCACAACTGTCAATCAAGTTTTTAACCTTTGCCCAGTTTGAATACACCTGTGATTAAACAAAACCTGCATCATGGTATAGATTTTCTCCAGCTTGAAAAGATCACTATGGTACTGTTACCCAGTGACACTAAAAAAAATGAAAAACAAACTATCAACTCCACTGAGCCTTTAACTACTTAAACGTGTTTGTCTACATAACCCTCCCTCCTTCACTCTCCTCACTCAGATGTCTTCATGTCTTCATGTTCTCCACAATTAAAATCTCTGCTCAGAATAATCTCACGTGAACTCTTGATGCAGTGTTTAATACAATTCAGTACAATAAAGATGAATATATACAGTACAGAATATATACAGAATATGGGAGAACATGCATCCAGGTACTCCAGGTTCCTTCCACCGTCCAAAGACATGCACCGGAACAGGTCAACTGTTCAGTCTAAATCACCCAGAGGTGTGAATGTGGGAGTGAATGGTTGGTCGTCTGTATATGTCAGCCCTGTGATGAACTGGCAACAAGTCCAGGGTGAATGAATGAATGAATGAGTGAATGAACCCTTTTGGTCCTATCCTTGGTAGACTACTGGATGGCTAAGCTACAAAGCACAAAATTACATAAACTACATAGTGAAACTTGGATGTGAAATAAAAACGGAGACCCCTACTTATAATGAAAGTACAGAAGAATAATTGGTTTATTTGTACATCCTGTATGTACCTTAGCACTGGGCCAAACGCTGCCCTGGGGGACCTGAATGTTTACTAGAAAATATTATGTTTTTCTTATAAGAGTCTTTAGTGTCAGCATCAACAGGAAATCTGCTACAGTGATTTCTCCCCAATTAACGTACATTTTTCTGTCACATCTTCCTGATTTTTAACACTCGCTGTTTATATGAAACATTCTTGAATGAAGTGTTTATTCACTGTCAATCTGCTGTGTGCCAACTGTGTACATCACAGAGTCCCCTGCAATCTTTGTTTTGGCTAGTGCAAGACGGCAAGTGATTACCCAGAGTGCTTTGGGAAGTTAATGTTCATGGTCGGCACAACGGGGATTCTCGGCGTGATGACAGAGGAAGCGCCTCAGGGCGAGCGTCTCTTCGCTGCCGTCTCACTTTCAATGTTTCTGACAACGCGTTTACCCCAACAGATGGCTCCAACGCTCACACAGAGACACTGTGACGAGGCTACGGGGAAGTGTGTGTGTGTGTGTGTGTGAGGGCTGCTACGACACAAAGACGCACAGAGGATCCAAAACAAACTGCTGTGAATTTCTGTTAAAAAAGACTGATAGTGTTGAAATAGTTCGGTCAAAGGGCGCTGTTATTCCTACTTCCTGAGCCAAAACACACAGAAGTATGCACATCTCTTGTTTATTCTGTCAGCTTATGTATGCTTATATATGCTTTAATAGTGATCTGATAAAATAAATGTTTTGTGGGTGTCTCCAAAATCCACGTCCAGTACTGTAAACCAGGGGTGTCAAACTCGTTTTAGTTCAGAAGCGAGGCAAGGTAAATGTATTTGTATAACACAATTCATACACAGGGCAATTCCCAGCGCTTTACAAGAATGGAAAAGAGACAATTTAAAAACACACAATTACAATTAAAACATAAATAATAATCAATTAAAATAAAGTAAAAGAGAAGAGTGCAGATAGAACACTTTCAGTTGTTGTATGTACAGTTGAACAGAGCCGTTTTCATTGTCAGGAAGACTGTCCCAGAGTTTAGCTGCATGGAACTGAAACACAGCTTCACCGTGTTTAGTCCTGACTCTGGGCACCAGCAGAAGACATGTCCCTGAGGTTCTCAGGGTCTGAGATGGTTCATATGGGACCCAGAGCTACGTTCAGCCCAATATGATCTGAAGTAGGCCGGATCAGTAAAATAACAACAGTGAAGAAAGGACAGTTACATGATGAAAATGTTCACATCTACAGAGTTTCTTTAAAAATGTGGATAACATGAACAACCTGAAATGTCTTAAGAAAAAGAATTTCAATTTTAACAATATTGTCTCATTTTATCATTTTCACAGATACATTACAATTTACAAATCACAGTGGATCTACAAATACACAAAACATTTAGTAACAGGCAGACTATTGTTAAACTTACTTCTTTTAAGACATTTCAGGTTGTTCATATTTGTTCAGGTTATTCACATTTTTTTGTGAAAGGATAGTTTGTAAATGTAAATATTTTCATGTAGTTTTCCTTTTTTTTACACTGACACAAAGAGAAAAAAATTAAGTTGTTATTATTTCTAGGTTTTTCTGATAATATTTTACTGGTCTGTATTTTTACATTGGTCTGTATGTGGCCCCTGAACTAAAATGAGTTTGACATCCTTGACTGTTAATATCTTCTACAAATTCATCCCACTGGCCGGATTGGACCCTTTGGTGGGACAGTTTTGGCTCGTGGGCCGCATGTTTGACACCCCTGGTCTAAATCACCCATAGGCATAAATGTGAGAATGAATGGTTGTGTGTATATATCAGCCCTGTGGTGTATGTTGCCTTTGCCCATGTAAAGATTTTCATATGATGTTCCTTTTTTTGCACTAAAACAAAGAGATAAATTTGCTGTTGTCATTATTTATAGGTTATTATGATAATATTTCACTGGTCTGACCTACTTGAGACACATTGGTCTGTATGTGGCCCCTGAACTAAAATGAGTTTAACTCCCTTTTACTGTTAATATCTTCAGTGTGATTTTTGCGTTTCATCCAATGGGCCGGATTGGACTCTTCGGCCGGCCGGTTTTGGCCCACAGGCCGTATGTTTGACCCCTGTGCTGTAAATTCACTGGTGGCCTAAAACAGACACTAAAGCAGAGTGGTGTGGTTTACATAGAGTACAGACAGAATTTGTGTATAGACAGAATATGACACCTCGGTCCCAAACTGCATCTCATTTTGTCAAGTGATGCCTCAAGTGTTTTCTTTGCATATCAAAGAAGAAAAGTTCGGCTTTGCCTTATGAAATGACACACAGCACGGTGTCAGAATATGACTTACCTGGTAGTTCAGCGGGATGGAATGGCACTCATCATACCTGTACAATCTGGTTTTTTATGAGTATACACTTTTACAGAAAAGTCAAATATGAGTCACAAAGAGCATCAGAGATTGCAAATCCACAACTTAGGTTTTAGAATACACTGGTCCCTCGTTTATCGCGGGGTTACGTTCTAAAAATAACCCACAATAGGCGAAATCCGCGAAGTAGTCAGATTTATTTTTTACAATTATTATATATGTTTTAAGGCTGTAAAAGCCCTCACCACACACTTTATATACTTTTCTCAGACAGTTACAACCCTTTTTGCATCCTTGTTAAAACGTATTGCTGCTGTCGTCCTTATGTTATTTTCCTCCTTCTTTATGTAACGAACCGAAGATTCATTTACTCCATAATGGCGTCCTACAGCCGCGTAACTTCTACCTTCCTTCAGCATGTCCAGTAGTCCAACTTTTTGTGCGATGGTTAGCGTCTTCCTCTGCCTTTTGGGTGCAACCGCAGGTGCCTTTGTCGGTGCAGAATGTTTTGTCGACATTGTGGGTTTTGTCGGGGAGAAAAGTGTCAAACATACAGCACTTCAGAGTCACACTGCTAGAGATCGAACATTTATGTAAATTTGGCAAGAACACATTCTGTACTGTACAGGAGACACGGCACGGAGGAGATTGACTGACAATGGTCTACAGTCCCTTAGCCAATCAGGACACAGAACACAATGCACGGGTTCTCCCTTAGCCAATCAGGACGCAGAAAAGCATGCAAAATTGCACTAAAAAAATCTGCGAAACAGCGAGGCTTCAAAAGGTGAACCGCGTTATACTGAGGGACAACTGTATATCATATGTTTGTTGTAAATTCATTTATAGATCCTAGACGAGCTTATTTAAAAACACAACAAAATAATGATTTTATTATGATATTAGATATTATTCAGTGCCAATAAAAAGTGCTCACTCCCTCGGATGCTTTCCTCTTTGATTACTAAATCATGGAAAATATAATTTGGCTTTTTTGACAAGAATTTACAAAAAACATTTCAATGTCAGAGCAAAAATTCATTTCTACAAACTCAAACTTTAGTTACCTCTCATAGTTGAACAAAATAATTACATTATAAAAACAGAGAACAGACAAAATTACATATACACAACAAAATATACAAAAAATAGTTTGAAATTGAATGGAGCATAATTAAGTCATTCACTGAGTAATTTTTAAACAATTTCTATAGAATTTCTATAGAAGATAACTGTGTAATACTGCATAGAGTTTAATGTCAAAAATCAAAGAAAATTGATTTACTATTAATTTTAAAGTAATTGTTTTAGTCATTTCTCATTCTGCTTAATTTACATAATAAAGTCATTTACTACACCTGACTGTCTTTTAATGATGCTACATTTTTTATTTATTAGTTTTGTTACATTTTATTTCTTGAACGCAACGGCCACAGAGTCACAGTGTATGATTAAAACACACACTCATGTGTCATTAAAAAGACTTATTGACTTCACAGTGCATTATTAGTTTGGTGCCTCCATATGTTCATATCAACCACATTAAAGTACATCTGTTTACTTCAGTTGGTGTTTCAGTGCCTTACACTACATGGAGTGCACATATATTAACCCCGTAGGGCAGTTATACTTATTTGTGAATTATTTGTTAAATTAATGTATTGTTTCTTTGTCTGAGTTACTGGGCGTAGATGGTCGTGGTCCAGTAGAAGATGGGAGGGTCATCAGACTGAACCACAGGCTGAGACTATCTAGAATATCTATATCTATATCTATATGGAAAAAATTAAGAGACCACTTCAAGTCTTTGTAAAATCAGCATTTCTACATGTGATCACGAGAAGATGGATAGTCACAAATATCAAACAAAGCTGATCTGCTTGAATTTTTGCACCACCAGTGGCATAAAGTCATCAAACAGCAATGTGAAAAATTGGTGGAGACCATGACCAGACAAGCTGTGATAAAAAATCAGGGTTATCCGTCAAATATTGATTTCTGAACTCTTTCTAAATTAAAACATTTGTATTGTGTTGTTTAAAAATGAATATGAATTTGTTTTACTTGCCTTACCTTAGGTCTGAAAATATTGCATCTTTTTGTCAATGTTTGCAAATAACTGCTGTAAATGACAATATTTTTATTTGGAATTTGGGAGAAATGTTGTCAGTGGTTTATAGAATAA
>JAPQRQ010000003.1:5235045-5249093 GCA_037367365.1 Apogon talboti
GGGGGGGGGGGGGGGGGGGGGGGTGTTCAGCGAGGGAAAGGGCAGTAAAGATTTAAGTATAACACAGTGGCAATCAACGGAAGAAAAAACAGCATCATTTTATTGCATGTAATGGCTCATTTCCTGTTTGGTCAGGAGTCAGTGGCATCTTATCCCGTTTTGTTTAATGTTACTCGCTGCCATTTCCTTAGATTGAAATGTCATAAAGTGAACATACGTCACCAAATACAATTATCTTAATTTCTATAACACCTTTCATCCAGATCAATGATGGTAAAGGTGATAAACCCAATAGAGTGAGGCAAATTTTTTACAAATTTTCTATTAATATACAATGGATTATTATACAAAGTATAATGTTTATTATATTATATGATTATGGAAAATGTATTATGATGTATATTGTATATTTATAAACTTTATCTTACTTGTTTATTCTCTACCTTGTTTATTTATTTAATTTAATAAAATTTTATTCTATTTTATTTTGTTTTATTTTTTACTGCATGCTTCTTACTTACTCCATGTTCTATGTATGCACCAAACCACTGAAGGAAATTCCTACTAATGTGAACCCTGTTTATTTACATGGCAATAAATGCAATTCTGATTCTGATGATATACTATGCATATTATGTATATAGGCTTGGACAGAGTTTATTTTTGATATGTGTAATATTTTAGAGTCATTTTGTGGGGTTGGCATGGGACGTTGTGGCTAGTAGAAAAAGATGGGGTAAGGGGGTGGGAGTATATGAGATGCACTTCATCCCACTCCTTTTCAAATATGTTTTTTTTTTTGTCTTTCTTAGGTTTCCTTTGCTGTTTTTGGTTTTAAATGTGAAATAAAAAAAACAAACAAACAAATTTGATTAAAATGACCAACACATTTCAGACTTTTTATTTGTCAGTATATATTTTATATGTGGACATGCAACACAAACTGAAATTGAGCCTCGGCTTTTAACCCATCACCAGTTGAACACAAAACACACAGACTAGGAGCAGTGGGCGGCCACGTCAGGTATTCAGGGAGCAAATGAAGGGGTTAAGTGCCTTGCTCAAGGGCGCATCAGCCCACAATTTCTCTGCAGGTCTCTGGAATTAAACTGGTATCTCTTCCGTCACTAGCTGCTTCTCCAGCCTTCTAGGCCACAGCTGCTCCCAACATGAGCAAAATGATATAAAATAGAGTACAAATGAATGAAATAGGTCAAGGTCAAGTTTATTTATAAGCACATTTACAACAACATTAAGTGCCTAAAGTACCGTGCAAAGATGTAGGTAAAAATACAAGATATGATAAAACTAGTTATAATGTATAGAGATGTAAGATATAATAAAACTGATAAAAAGAAATAAAACACAATAATAGGATAAATAGAATCTAAAAACACAACCTGAAGATAAAGCAAATAAAAGTCACACATTTGTATTAAAAAGGATAAAACATACATAAAACAAGGAAAAAATAGAATAAAGTAATCAATAGAATATTATTTATTTATTCAACCTTTATTTAAGCAGATAAAATCCCATTGAGATCGGTATCTCTTTTACAAAGTCGACCTGGTTAGAGGTCAGCAGCACACACCATGATGAACAGCAGGTTCAGAGATCTGTGTTAACAATAAATTAACAAACAGGCAATTATTTAGTAATAACAAAGAGTTAACAACATTTTAAAAGTGCAATGTAGTTTAGGTCACCAGCATTTTTTTAAGTGCAGGATTTGGTCGAGGTCAGTAAACAATTAAAAACACAGACACTGTCCATAGGATTCTGTCTACTCAGCAAGACGGTACGAAAAGGTTGTAGTGAGCTGAGTTCTGGGATTTTCAGCTCTGATTGAAGACTAACTAATATCAAAAACAGAGAAAACTGAAGAAAAGTGACTTTTTCCAGCAAAGATATCAATACCTGAACGTAAAAACAAGCATCTACAACTACTGTCACTTATAAAACCACATCAGTTTTACTGCTGAATCAATGTTGTAGAAGATGAAGGTGTTTCCACGGTAACTACAGAGCCTCTGAACGTCCAAATGGGTCATATCTGATCACCATGAAAAGATTGCGTTTAACCTGAATTATTGAAACATACTGATAGGATTAGTGGTTAAAAAAGTTCTTAGATATTTTAGAGGATGTGTTTGTCTTTGATGGTTAAAGCCATCAGCTCATTCCGTTGTTACTGCTGTTACTGATACGGGTCCAGGCTGTGTATTATATGAATGAATTAAAATGTTATTACATTAAAACAGAGAAAATGGAAGAAAAACTCAGATTTTTGAAAAATATATCTCTAACTCAATGTAAAAATAAGTGTGTCCATCCACTGTCATTGATCTAACTCCATGGATTTTACTGGTGAATTGGTGTTGAAGAAGATGACGTGTTTCCATGGTAACTATGGAGCCTCTGAACGTCCAAATGGGTCATATCTGATGACCATGAAAAGATGACAAACCGTATGTTACCTCATCTATTTACATGTGACTTCATTCCAGTAGATGCTTTGGTTTCCCAGTGGCTGTTTGGGTTTTTGAGGGTTAATGTGTCATGTTTTCCATGCTATCCCAACCCGTTCTTATTGCGTGTTATAAATGGACAGGCTGCTATTTCTTTCCAAATGTCTTTCTCTCCAAAGAGAAAGTTTATCTCTACAATCTCACCACAATTGATAGCTCTGTTCCCAGAAACATTGTACAGAGATAAAAGTGCATCAATCAGTATTCTGCCGTTGTCTCCTTCTCTGTCTCCTGCTGTGAGAGGGTGTCTGAGGAGGTTATACTTGTTTTGCCCTTTCTAATCCCAGAAGGCTCTCAGTATTCCAGATACTTTTTGTTTCTGTTGGTGTGATCAATGCGCCTTGTTGACTATAGTATGCATGTGGACGTCTGCAGAACAAGAAGGACAAGGGTGGAGGCTGTATGACGCTTATGCTGCCTTCATGTGCTATCGGGAAAATGATGCTTTCCACTTGTGAATTTGAAATTACCGCTGTGTTGTGTTCAAGTGCTTTTTGTTGTCATAGCAAAATGAAAAATGGCCGACACAATTTATCATGACCTGCCACTTGGGTAAAACAGTTTTAAAACAGTTCATCTGCTACAGCATTTTTTTTATTTTGTAATTTTCTTTCTTTTTGCAAATTGTGAATGCTATAAATGTGCAACATCATCAGCTAACAGCGACAGAACGTTAAGAAAAGCATTAGAAAAGGGGGAGGGAAGCAGGAAGTTTGAGCTGTTTGGGAAACTACAAACACGTGGAGAGAATATTTCATGATCGGTTCTTGTACCTGTTGCATGTGACTGTGTGAGCAGCTTTTACGCTGCCTGAAAAGATCCACAAACAGACATGGGATCATCGACGACAAGCAAATCAGACGAACATATGGACAGTTTAACAATGAATACAAACCTGTCTGTCAGGAAAAAACCCTCACACAAGTATATTTGAGGTAAATACTGCATCAAACACTACAGCCATCACAAATCAAACAGTCTCAGGGGTGATAATATTTAATACATGCCTTTTTTTTTCTCCTGTAGTGATGCATTAAAAATATCTCAGAGGGGAAACCTGTGATCTCAAAGAAATATTTATTTTCTCATGCTGTGAGGCAGTTCATCTTAGATGCTTCAGAAAATTGCTCCCCCCACTGCCGCTACCACCACCACCAGCAGCAGCAGCAGCAGCAGCAGCAGCAGCAGCAGCAGCAGAAGCCTCCATCCCTCCACCCCCCCCGTGAAAAATGTCTAAAAGACTGAACACAGCTTTTGCAGTCTTTGAAAATGTATCCCCCACGGGCTTTTTGGCCACTCCCAAATCCCTTAGTTACTTTCATTGTTTGTGTTGGTGTTAATATTTCATAAAGATGTTTCAATATTTATTCATCTTTTTTTCCCCCCTCCACGTACATAACCGTCTGACTAACTCCCTCATATCATACATTTTAATGCATCGAGTGATCGCGTCCCACCAGCAGTGTGTATGTGCCAGAGTTTTTCGAACCCCTCCCTCTGTAGCATGAGCATCTTCATTAATAAAACATAATGGATGCCTCTGCCAAGAATCACTCTCTTTCAATAAATACAGTGTTATCTGTTTAAATGAAACTGACAAACATCATATGGCACCGTGATCAAACCAAGAAAAACATTGTTCATAGTGTAAATGAGTTGTTTTTGTTATATGGATGTGAATAGTCATTATGTGTATTTCAATACCGTTTCATCCAGATCCCTGTAACAGAGGGATGTGGTCCGGTCCTATCATCCTTTCACATATTGTTTCCCTGGTCAAACTGTAGTATAGGATGGGTCTGGAGGAGGAATGTGCAGCGTGGTGCTGGTCTTGCCTTCTCCTACAATTTACTATTGTTTCACAATAGGAGTACAAGTTCTTTGGATTGTTTTGCAAGTTTTTTCGACGGTGCCGAGTATGCTATAATTGATAATTGTTTGGTGAACACGCTGAAGAGGCATGGCATTATGACGGCTTATGCTGCCTTCACACACTATCGGGAAGATGATCCTCTTTATATTTCATTTTTCACGTCTTTTTCTCTGTACTCACTTGTTGTATGTTGCTGCTGTTAACTGTGAAATTTCCCCATGGTAGGATGAATAAAGTCATATCTTACCTTATCTTATCTGATCTGATCTGATCTTTCCACTCGTGAATTCAAAGATGCTTTGAATGAAAAATGGCTGACGAACAATTTATCATGACCTGCTACTTGGGTAAAACATTTTTTTTGTAAAAATGTAAAAACTTATTTTTTTGGGGGGGGAAATTGTGTATGCTATAAATGTGTTTAAATCTTAATTAAAGTATTGTTTATCATTTGCGATAAATCCCTTGTTGCTCTCTGCCATTTTGAAAAGGTCAAAGGTTATTTTCATCTCAGCAGCTTGTGTGTCAAATTTTTTCCAGGTTCTCCAGTGGAAAATACGATGTGAGGCAACGTTCATGTACAATTTTGGAGTTCGTAACTAGTATTTACCATATTTCCCAGAGCACATGAAGGCATATAAAATATAAATCCCTACAAAAGAAAATAGTACACATAAGGATGTGAGTCTTTATCAAAACTTGCCATATTAAGTGTATATGTGCAGCTTGGAGTACTTTCAAAGTGATAATGCACAGATAACACAGGAAAGGTGAATGAACACAGTGTACAACTGTAAATGAATAGTAACACAGTTTACTACATACACACCATAGATACAATTATTAATTAATGTTATTCATTTATTTATGTTATTAGTGTTGTTTTTATGTAGGAAAGATTGTTCATATTAACCCTTTAAGTGACTATTTTTGGAAATTTTGGCATACATTACAAAATTGTGACAGCTACAGTTCCAGTGAGGACAGTGAGTCAACAATGTCAGGTCCAATGTGGTCTACAGGGTCTGTAAGGTCCATGAACAGTGAGTGTACCTGCTTTGTTAGGTACCATGAAGTAATGGTACTAATGTAAGTAATGATGTTCACAGGGATAATGTGGATGTGGACAGGTGTCTGGATCAGCACTTATGTTGTAATGTTCTAAAAATGATGTTCTAATGTTCTAAAATACATGTTCCTTTCACCTTATATGTGTTTTTCTTTTTTTTTTTATATTCACTTCTTGGATTTTTTTTTTTTTGCCACTTATGGGTAAGGAACCAAATATGGTAACTTCATTGAACTTGATTTTCTACATAACAATAAAACATTTAGAAAATTTCACCAAAGTAATAAAGTCTGGTTATGTCCTCCAATAACACACTAAGGTTGAAATTTTGAATTTCAGAGTATTTCTATGAGTGTCCTAAAAAGGGTTAATTGTTGTCTATTGCTAATGAGCATTTCTTATTGGCTCCTTTGAATGTTTCCAACTACAAGAACATGCTATTTTCACTGGAAATAATCATTTAACTAAACATAGTGCAGAGGAAATGGCACCATAACAGTTGTATATACTTAATGTGTAGTTACATGTGTAAGTATATACACATGTATTAAAAGATTTAATGAGCGTAGTGACTAAAGGGGTTCTTACGTGAAGCTGACAAGCAGTCATTTAGAAAGGGCAGGTATTTCTCCTTACCTATTATTTTAAATAAATAGAATTACTTGTTGCTCACCATTAACTGCGATGCAATTTTCTTGTGGGGCACAGCTGGAAAGGGCAGGGCTTTGGCTCTCCATGCATTGTGGGATGCAGTAGATCACGCAGACAACTCAAAAGCAGCATAGAGAGAAAATATGCTGCATTCATCAGGGTGTATTTTGCCACATACTACATACCGCTGAGGACTTGTGCTCAGAACCAGCATGTCAGTAGTATGTAGTAGACCATTTGGAACACAGCTGATAAGAGCCCTTCCACTGTGCAACTGATGCTTATTCCAACAGAGCCACAATAGGGTGGTGTAATAAGGTTGAGCTGTGCCTTCTGTTGATGCAAACAACTCATTCTAATTGAACAAAACTTGACAATAGAGCTGAAACGATTAATCGATTAATCAACTCAAAATGATTAAAAAAATTAATCGATAACAATTTTCCTTAATTGAAGCTTCCTTAATTTTGCTGCCACTAAACATTGGTTCCACTCAGATGCTTATTGTGACGCACATGAATGTTTGAAGCTTTCACAAAAACATTAAAAATATTTGTCTTTCTGTATTTTTCGAGTTGTATGTTAGTTCCATCTTAAGTTTTTCATAAGTTGGATCCAAATGTGTTGAAGACTGCAGTGCACATATGGGTTGTAGATGTCATTTGTCTTGTTGTTGATATTTTTATATATACAGTACTTTTATGTTATTATTGTTATTTCTATATTGATATTTTTCTAAATCTTTTTCCTTTGATACTTTTTCTGTTTTTTCTTTCAGCTGGTTCTGGAATAAAGGAAAAGTTGTTTGTCATTTTCAGATATGTCTTTTTTCACATTTGTTACTATATTTGGCCTATTTAAATAATTGTTTAATCAAATCATATATGATTATAATGAATAGATTAATCGATTATAAAAAAAACAATTGCAGCTCTATTTGACAATTCCCATTTTTGTATGATCATACTCTAATGAAAACACAATTTGGAATATTATTTTCCATTTCTGTGATTAGATCCTCCTAAATCCCTCTGAATTGAACACACGCAGTGAACGTTCCTAATATTTTGCAAATGGTTCCTAATAGAAGATATCGTTGAGCTCAGTTAGCTGAGGGCGAAGACACTTTAGAGGAGTCAAATAGGACAGATAGTTATTTTCACATTTACACATGCCTCATTTGTCTCCCTCTCTCTGTCTCGTTCCCTTCTCGGTGTCTTTCCCCATTCTCTCCCTTCTTATTTGTTGATCCCACTGTCGTAGGAATTACTCATGGTTGTTGTTTTCTTTATAACAAACCTGGCTGCTAGTAAAAACATAACACAACACAACATACCAACAGCAAATATTACAGCAGGAGTATGCTTCCTGTTCAATATTTCACTTCCTCCTGTCATACGTGACTTGTAGGAGCTGAATTTTTCATACGTGCTCAAAAGCGTCTCACACAGGTTTACATGGACCAAAGCAGACATGTGATAAAGCATGCCATCAATGATTAATAACTGTTTTAATGCCCGAACAGTGAATGTGCATTTCCAGAGTCTCAAAGGGAGTACAACTGAAATGTACATTAGCATTTTTATTTTTCAACGCTAAACTGAAGAGTGTAAGCCTTAATAATAGAATTTGGACAAATTTTAAATGAATAGGTAAGGAGAAATACCTGCCCTTTCTAAATGAATGGTTGTCAGCTTCACATAAGAACCCCTTTAGTCACTACGCTTATTAAATCTTTTTAAAAAATCCAGATCATAATGACAGGTATATTGTTAAGAATTAATTCTTTTAATGCCTAAGCACTAATCACACAGGAAACTTTTGACACAAATGGTCACTCTTTGACACAGTGGTGGTTGGTGGGGGCAACTGAAAGGGGAGGCTGATTGTAAATTATCTGCAGCTCCTATGGCTTGAATCAAAAGGAGCTCAATCACAAATATATTCATGCAGCGAACAAGAGGAAAAAAAAAATATCTCAGACTCCTGTTTCCATGGCCATTAGTCCAAGAAATCTTTCCTGACCTCCTTGACTGTGAAAAAAAACTTCAGGAAACTAAACTTTTGAACATTCAAGGTGAACAAGAGTTTTCCACCAACATGTCAGAGAAGTTTAGGCGATCTGAGTGAAGGACAGACCCTGAGGGCCCGCAGGCAGCACCGCTACCACGGCCTCCTCCTCCAAATAATCAGCTGGCAGGGGATTGTTGTGTTGCACACAGACTGTTGAGCAGGTCAGTGTAGTGAGTATCTGTTTCTGATAAGTGAGCGTTAAATACATTTATTATTTTTTTTGTTTTGTTTTATTTGACCTTTATTTACAAAGGATTATATCTTTGTCTTTTTATTTGTGGAGTTCTGGCCAAACTTGCTGCAAAAACACACAAACCAGTAGACACACACAAGAAAGAGAACAGAAGAAATTTAACTTAAAAACCATAATAATGCACTTATTGAAAAGATACGGCAAGGAAATTTAACTATGTTTATTTGAGTGCAGATCTTTGGAAATAGTTAATTATCTGTAGCAAAGTACAGTAAACATTGGTCATAAATGTGACATGTAAGACACAATTTTCTTGTGAAAGGCAACAGAAAAAAAAAAAAATTAAGACACACAAAATGTTTGTAAATGTTTTGCAAAAATACACAACCTAGCTAAATGTAAACTCTCCACCTACCCAACATGGATTTAACTGAGTCAGTAGTTCAGACCCTTCCATTGGAATTAATATGTTTCAGCTGCAACAAGTTCTTTAACCCTTTAACTCAGGGGTGTCAACCTCCTTTTATTCCAGGGGTCACACACAGCCCGGTGTGATCTCAGGTGGGTCAAACTAGGGAAATACTAGGCATGATGACCTATACATAATAAATTCTCTTTAGTTAAATTACATTATGAAAATGTGAATAACCTGAAAAACCATCTACACCCTGAAATATCTTTAAAAAAAAAAGCAAATTCAACAGTATTATGTCTCAGTTAATTATTAAACACAATTTACAGATCACAGTGGATCTGCAAATGCACAAAACATTTAATAGCAGGCATTATAAACTTAAAATTGCAGGTTTTTCATATTTCTTCAGGTTATTCACATTTTATTTTGACAGGATAGTTTGTAAATGTAAATATTTTCATAATGTAATTTTTTTCACCTTAAACCCAAATTCAAGGAGAGAATTTGGAGTTGTCATTATTTATAAGTTATTATTCTATTATTTTACTTGTTAAGACAGTGAGTTGTATGTAGCTCCTGAACACCTTTGACTGTTAATAATTTCAGTGTAATATTTTCACTTTGCAAATTCATCCAATGGGCCGGACGGAACCATTTGGCGGGCCGGTTTTGGCCCGCGGGCCACATGTTTGACACTCCTACTTTAACTCATGCAGCAAGTAGCTTATCATTTCTGAAACAACCATCTGTTTGATAAAGAGCATAAAGATTGGACTGAGTTTCAGTGGGTAAAGGTCATGTGATCTGATGAGTCCAGATTGACCCTGTTCAGAGGGATGAGCACATCAGGGTGAGAAGAGAGGGGGCTGAAGTGATTACCCATCATGCCTAGTGCCTACAGTACAAGCCTGTGGGGTAATGTGTGTAATGTGGCGTTGGTCTAAGTTCACCAACATTATGTATCCATAAAAGGATGGAAATAAAATGACAACATTGCATAGGCATGTTGAAACTCTGCTGTAGTTAAAGCTAAAGCTGGTTTCTGTAGATTCATGCTGAAGGGAAACTAAACTGGATTTATGTTAACAATCACAGGTGGCCTGATCATTTCCAAAGCTGTATATTAAGCCAAAGAATTGTAAAACTATAACTTACATGAATCAGAATCACTTAAAATGGGTGACATCTGTAAATATGTTATAATGTTATGTTATGTGTTGAAACATTATTTAGAACGTGATTTGATTTTAGTGATTTATTCCAAACATGAAATGAAAATTAACATATATGTGAACAAGTAAACAGAACCAATAGTACAAATCAACAATCAAGACAATCTTAGAAGAAAACAAAAACAAGAAACACCACAATAGATTCATTTATATGCCCGAAAAGGGGTGCGAAGAAGTACAACTTAACATGCTCAATATTTAAAATAGAAGTAGCTGTTAGTTTTACACTTTTTACCAGAATCAATTACAACTTTAAAATGTTTGTGTTACTGATCATGTTGGGCCTTACAAAATTTTATAAATATTAAAAAAAAATAAAAAATAGCCACCAATCTTCCACTCTATGTGCGTCCATAATTAACCAACGTTCAAACAAATCAAACTGAGACCTTGTGGAAAAAAAGGACATTAATATTTCAATTTTTCTCTTATTAATTTAATCACATTTCATATGCTGATTTGAATTGGCCACGCTCCTCCACTCTGAGTTGACTCTAATCCCAATCTAATTACTAATTATACGGTTGGAGGTTGATTGGACCAATCATCCCAGCCAAGGCCAATTTGACTCCTCTGATGTTGAGCACCTTTCATGTGCCATGTCTCCCAGGTTTTGAAGACACTGTGTGTGTGTGTGTGTTTGTGTTAAATGTGCGCTTCTATGCCTGTGTTTTAATCAAATCATTATTCTGCACCCTCAGTCAATAACAAATGAAAATGTTTTCCCACTGCTTCTAGCAGACTGAAAAACAAAACAACTAAAAGATTTGACCTCCCGGTCAATCCTATTAAATGAAAAACTGAAAAAAGGGTTGATTTGCTTTTCAAATGGTTTCCAGTTACGTATACCAGGAAACTGAATTCATGAGAAATGCTTTAACTTAAAAGACTGCTGAGATATAGTCATTTATTTAATCAGTTGAATTTAGATGGAAACAACAGTGATAGGGCTGCTGCTGCTGAGACCTTCAAACTTTTAGCAACTTTAGCAATTAATAAAACAACAATTATTGCATTATATTAATGTGTGTCTAAACTATTGCCAGGTATTATGTGATAAGTTTCAACTAATTTATTTCTGGAAACATTTTTATTTGTGCTGTGTTTCATGGGATGTATGGTTCAACTAAAAACCAAAACAAGATTTGAGTCCCTGGTCAATCCTAATAAATAAAAAAGTATGAAAAAAAGAGTTTGATTTGCTTTTTGTAATGGTTTCCAGTTATCATTGGGAATCTATTTAACATTTCCTCTTAGTTCTCTGGGCCATGAACTGTTATAGCTATGTTTTAGCAGTGACATCACTACTTTGTGATACTTGGAGCTACTCCATAAACTAAAAAAAATGCACAATCCTTTTTCATCAGTAGTTAGTAAAAAAAAAAAGCAAAAAACGTAATGTTAGCTAAAAAATGTCCCACTAACATTAGTCACTGTGTATTTACGTGTAAGCTGCTAGCGATCAGGTAGTAAGCTAACGACTTATGGTGAATGGTGGACATTATGTTGATGTTGAAATATTCAGGTCATTTACAGCTACATGAAACATGGTGGATGCATGCTTGACATTCTTCGTCTCTTTCCACCTACATGGAACAGGGAACAGATGCTATTCCAGTGAACCCAATTCTGAACCATGAGAGAGTTTCTGCCAAAATTAGCTTTGAACCATGAACAAAAATAGAAGGTTTTCTGTTGAACTGAAGCATTATGGTTGTGTCATATTCAGGTTGGAAACAGAGGACTGCAATGACGACAACACTGCAGAGGAGAAAGCAGGAAAGGTAGAAAGTAGCACAAAAACAATACAAAAAGGTGTAAAAGATGTGGTAATATGTCCCCATACATGGCCTGTTGTGCGCAATGTAATGACACATCTTATCGTCATTCTAGTCAACCTGTAGAAGCATAGGCTGCTTCACGATGGAACCACGGTGCCAGAAATCCTAAACAGAACCGGTCTAAGATCCAAGACTGATTGTGTTGAAAAGGCCCATCAGTGGCCAGTACCCCAGACCGTTAATGAATGCTATGGTCTGTAGATGCCAGTGCAGTCATTAGTGCATCTGGTGCAATGAGTTATGCATGTGCAATGGAGAGCAGCTTGGTCAGTGACCTCATGCTCCTCACTGACTCTAACATCTCCAAGTTTCCACTAATGATGATTCTGGCCTCCTGGACATATTGATCCTGCTGGTAACTCCGGATGCACTGAAGTCAGACCACAGCAGAGCAGATGGCACTCACCACTACAGGCCAGTATAAAGATCTAAAGATAATACACTGAGTCTGCCCATCAACTTCTTGTATTCTTGTTGTATTCTCATATTAGTTCAGTTAACCGTTTAAATGGACACCCAAGTACTTATAGTCCTCCACAGTCAGAACCTAATGTCACTGGGCTCAGTCAAAGGTCTCCTCCTCCTCCTCCTCCTCAAAACCTTCATTTCCTAACTCTTGTTGAGCAAATATTAGTTCCTTTCCTTAGATTGCACTAAAAGTAAAGCTATGTTGAATCTTGCAAAAAAAAAAAAACTGCAGTAAATACAATTGCAGACTTCATGCATTAAAGCAAAGGTGTCAGACATGCAGCCAAAACCAGGCCGCCAAAGGGTCCATGGGATGAATTTGTGAAATGCAAAAATTACACATACAGATATATTAACAGTCAAGAATGTTAAAATCATTTTAGTCCGGGTTCCACACGCAGATCAATATGATCTAAAGTGGGTCGGACCAGTAATATACTATCATAATAGCTTATAAATAATGGCAACTACTAATTTTTCTCTTTGTTTCAGTGTAAACAAAAAAAAAGTCAAATCACATGAATATGTTTACATTTACAACCTATCTTTTCACAAAAAATGTGAATAACCTGAACAAATATGAACAACTTGAAATGTCTTAAGAAAAACAGGTGCAATTTTGACAATTTTCTGCCTGTTATTAAATATTTTGTGTATTTGTAGATCCACTGTGATGTGTACGTTGTAATGCACATGTGTCAATGATAAACTGAGGCAGAATAGTGTTAAAATTGCAGTTGTTTTTCTTAAGACATTTCCAGTTGTTCATGTTATTCACATTTTTAAGGAAACTTTGAACATTTTCATAATGTAATTTTACTTAATTCACAGTTATTATTTTACTGGTCCGGCCCAGTTGAGAGCATATTGGGCTGAATGTAGTTCCTGAACTAGAATGAGTTTGACACCCCTGCATTAAAGGATGATATAGCCAATATACAGGCCTTTTTTTTTTACACTATCACAGGGTACCACAATATACTGAATATACTGTATTGTTGATAATGCACCAGTCTGTGGGCTTGGATGAAAACCACAGAACTGGGGCGGCATTGCAACATCCATCCTGCAGGACTGCTTCTTAACCAGTCAGAAGTACCTCCTCAAAACCTGAAAATGCTGTGCCAGTTTTAAATGACAGTACAGTATACTATACTTCAGTGTGCCTCAGTCAAGCTGGGCTTCACTTCTGAATACTTTACCTGCCCTGCGATGATTGAAGTCAACTGAATAAGAACAGGAAAACAACTGTGAGGGGCCGCTAGGGAACATTATGCTGAGTTATAAAGAAAATAATTAAGAAGTTAAATATTCCAAAATTAAATTAATCAGACAATTCTGTTTGTTTAAGAGCTTATTGAATATTTTTGTGAACCAGTCATGGCTCAATCCAGAAATGTGGTCTCGGCCCAACATTTACACACTCAGAATGAGGTTGATGGAATGCTCCGGTGGAAATAGCTACAGTAACACAGGTTTAGAGCATAAATGCTGAAAATGACAGAGAAGCAGTGAGAAGCCAAATGGTCCCTGCAAAGGATCAGCTTTACTACTACTACTACAAATATTGTGGGTCATGTTCCTTCACTCTAAAAACTAACTCAGAGGACCTGTTACCACAACGAAATTTAATACATGAATGCAACTTAAAAATGATAATTAATTGATTTAGATAAACTTTCTAAGTTGCAAACTTGATTTT
>JAPQRQ010000003.1:5278720-5295703 GCA_037367365.1 Apogon talboti
TATATAATCATCAGCTAAGTTTCAGCACCATAAACTTCACAGGTGCAGTATTCAAACATGTTTTAGCTGAACATTTGACAGGTACAGTTCATGTACATTCAGAAGCTAAGCTCTAGCACCAAAAAATGACACAGCACTTTAAGTGGGTGGTTTAAGTTTAATGTTTCGCAGGTTTTTGAATCACTTAATCCATCTGGAATACATTTTAGGTGAAGTTAACCATCTGACAATCTATTCCAAATGACATATCATTAATTGAAAAAAAAATGGTAGAACATGTATTTTCAACTTCTCAGTCATTAAACTAAATCACGTCCAACGTGAAGCATGATGGATGGTCCTTTTGTCATTTCTATTGTTTTATAGATATACCTTTCTGTCAGGGAAAAATATGTTTTATTCAATAAACAGAAGCTCTGAAACTCTTACTCTGTGGGAAAGCTGTCAATCACACCTGTCAATCAAAGCAGTGCATATGAGATATCTCTTCTACTAGCTCTAAAATCTTACTATTTTCTTAGTATGTACATATGTGTATATATATATATATATATATATATAAAAGGTCAGAAATATTCCTTGAAAAATGAATTGACTTACATTGACACTTACTTCAATGTATGTCTCTAGGAGTCTTTTTTAAAATTTTCTCTTTAAACTTTCGCATTTTACTTTATAATTATGTTAATGAATTTATATCTTTTTATTTTTCTCATCTTAACACAGCACTTACCTGTCTTTCCATTGTATTCATTATCATATTGTACTTTTGTGTGAGACTGTGGGTTAGAGAAGTTGTGTTTACTGTTGCACAAATAATTGCCCCTCTGGGAACAAATAAAGTTGTACTCAAGTTAACTTGAAAAGTAAATGTGAATAGTGTGGCATAGAGAACAACTGATGCAGCACCTGGAACACCTCAGAACACCGCAAGAGAAGCGACAGCATGTTTGAAGGTTTATTCAGGTTTGTTTTTCTAAAGCCTTTTCATTCTTTTCAGCCTTTTTGTCTCTTTTTTTTGTGGGGGGGGGTTCACTTTTTGTTGGCAGTTGGTTTCATGTCATGAATGAAAGGCAGCATGTGAGTGGTCAGTCAGGGAGCAACACAGAAGCAATGACATGTTGCTCAATGTAAATATCTAAATAGCATTTAATTTTAATTCTAATTCTAAATTTATATAAATATCAGACCTTTTATTTTTATATATATATATATGTATTTTTTGTTTGTTGCTTTTCTACTTGTCTTTTCTCTGCACTTGCATGTTGTATGTTGCTGTGGTATCTATGAAATTTCTCCCACAGTGGGATAGATAAAGTCTTATCTTATCTTATCTTAATATGATTAAAAAAAAGAACCTGTAATCACCTAATCTGACCTACTGACCATGGCAAGAAGAAAAATAACAAATCAATTACAAACAAAGTTGTATGGTCTGAACCTGGCACTACTTACTCCTGCTAACAACAATAACTGGACTAAGATTCAGTAAAAAAAAAAGATATATTTCTAGTCAAATGGATTGATTTTATTTTGCTGTCTTTTTACAAAATGGAATCAGTTCAAGTGGATGACAGAAGGTAATGAATTAAATGTTCTTTTACACTTTACAAACAGATTATTTTGTAATTTTTCACAAATTTCACATTCACACACAGTGTAACGTGATTAACCTGTAAGATCCTTTTTTCTAAAACGGGTTTGAAAAGCAGTTCTATTATCTGCATGTCACAGTGTTTTAAACAGGTGGGTTAGCATTCATGTTCATGTGAACGCATTTTGTTTACTGTTGTTCAATACCAGCTAAGTGAGAGACACAAAGATGTAAAGAGATGATCTCACTGTTTACAACTGACACTCAGAAACATTGAAAATTAATCAGTCCCCCTGTTGATGACTGCAAATTGCCCGAGATTATGTCGACACGTCTTCATTGCTGCATGTAGGAGGAGGAGGCGACGGCAGCAGATCTGCCATTTAGCCTGCCAATGGCCCCAGGGGATTCTTCTTCTCCGGCATTCTTTTTAATGTCTAGCAATTAAAGGCCGTCTAACTGCCTGAGAGAATGAGAGATGGTGAGAGCGACGGAAAAGGAGGCGAGTGTAGAGGAGTGAGGTTCAAAGAGACAGAAGGACATGAAGAAGAAGAAGAAGAAGAAAAAGACGAGATCAAAAAAGAAAAACATGTACAGAAATAGAAAAAAAATGAAAAGGACATACTAAGAAAATGCTAAGGCTTAACAAAGGCCATTTGTTCAGTTGAAATTGGATTTATTAATCTAACAAGGGGTTCTCAGTCGGTGTTGACATTTTTCACTTCACACTAACAGGCCCTGGGGGGAAGCACTCATCTTCTTTAAAGCGTTATCTATACATTTTGGTGTCGTACACGGGGCTATACGCTGCGACTGTTCATCAGACAAATCCATCCTGCCTAGTTTTGGTTCACATTAGCAGTTGATGCTAATGCTTTCCATATCTATCAATGTGACAGGCACAGCACGTTGGTTTGTTTCACTCAACGGGAGAAATTAATCACACACATTTAGTATAACAAGAGAACATTTGAGCTCTGCATTAACTCCACTCATGCTGCTTTTGATGGCCACATTAAGGCAACATTTTCAGGCGTCTTATCGAGGTTATTTGTTAACAGTTCTAACTTAACTGTCATAGCAGCTTTAGTCGTTCTTTTTCTATACATAGTTGCATGTGTTAATATAGTTTCAAATTACGGTGTGAAAAAGTACCACATATGAGCTCTGAGTATTTTGTGTCAATGAGTGTAGTGTCACCTTTTACTGTACATACCACACAATTTCCTGTCTGTGCGGTGGTGATTTAAAGGATAAAGTTATCATCACTGACAAATGTCATTTAAACCCATCAAGAGTCAGAGTTAAAGTGCTCACTATCAATGGCAGTTCATATAAAGTAAATCATAATGCAGGCACATTATAGGCAGATTACATTTATTAGGGACTGCTGTGCTGCGAGCAAATGGCATGCCCATGGGAGAGCGGAAAATCATTTTAAACTTCAATAAGTTACAAGCGCTGGCAAGTCTACCCATAATCTGCACAAAGCCCCAGGCAGCAATGAGGCTGGATGCAATTAGGAGGAAATAAAATTCTACACAGTAAACAAAGAAAAAAATGTAAAAAGACTAATGAAAGAGAAATTAACATTTTGTTGTGAGATTGTTTCATCGTTGATGAGGTCGGCTGTTGCTTCTTTTAATTGTGACAGTACAATGCTACTGTTTCCAACAAGGATAATAAGGTCTGTTTTTTTTTTTCTTTTTTTATGAGGTGAGAATGACTTGAGGCTAACATGTCAAAGAAATGCGGCATTTTAATTAAAAGAACATGTGTTTTTGTCACTGGAAGTAATACATTTGAGGGAGATGCTAAAGTGCAAGCATCTTTGCATGTAGATAAGTTGTGTGCATAAAATAAAAGAAGTAGTGTTGACTCGCCAGACTTAACTCCACATGTGGTGATAGGTAGTGTTGCAGGTCGATGCCACAGTTCATATTGTTAGCATCATAGTATAATTGTATAAGTCATATTTTTGGTGATAATTGTGATATCTGTGTAACTTAATTCTTCTAACACTGCTGCTTCATTTTTAACATTGGCCTGTCCATGTCCTGAAAAAAATATGACTTTTATGATATGAAGCTAACAATATGCAAAATATGGTCAGGAGAGAACATGTGCACATGAGGAATCATGTTTTAGTATTAAAGTGGCCCTACACACATAACATAAAAAGATCTATGCCTATGACAAAACCTATATTTTCAGCATGTCACTGCAGTTCTGACATTGTTTTCTCATGTAGTTTGGGGACAGCAGATAGCAGTTTTTCCAGAACAGGGTGCAGAAATATAAAAGAGGTCATGTGAGCTAATGCTAAAAATGAGCTTACTGACACAGTAAAAGAGGAAACTTCATCAAGCATAAATTCACTTGATTGTCTTGTTAGTGTAACTTATCAAACAAAACTATTCCCAACTTGTCAGAAAAAAAACAAAACAAAACACAGAAGCAGACAGAATCAAAACCCCATATGGCAGATATCTGTGTGCTGCTTCTCATGAAATCTTTTTAATGGAGCAATTATTAAATATGGAACATCAGGACTCTTATTAGACAGTACAAATAAAACAAATATGACTGGAATGACTTCTGGAGACAACTACTGACCACGTATTTTTAAACAGAAGTCCAACACAAGTCACTGTCCTGGCCTTTCAGTGTAAGGTCTTTTTGTGTTTCCATCTATAAGTAAAACCATATTCTTCTGAAGTTTGCGGTTTTTCGTTCCCATTTTTTCACTTCTTTTCTGCAGGAATCTCTGACCCTGGAGTTGTACGATAAGAACCCTCCCAGCTGCGTTGACCAGTGTTTGACTGTGTTGTTTGCCGATGTGTCTTGATGCTTTTGTTTCTTTCTCTGCTCCTCTTTCTGCTCACCCCAACTGACCAAGGCAAATGGCCACCCACCCTGAGCCCAGTTCTGTTTTTTCTTTTGTTAAAGGGAGATTTTCCTTCCTACTATCATCAAGTGCTTGCTCTTTTTATTGTCAATCCCCTCAATAATATCAATAATGAAGCAAACCACTAGAAGCAGAGGGTAAATATTAATCAGTGACATAACAATACTTTACATCTGACAGCCATACTGTCTGAATTTGCTCTTTTCCTCTACATAAGTAACGACAATCCCACTATAAAGTGATTCAGAAAATAGTCTACTAAACTGTTATAAACTCACCAGAAATTAAGCGTTTAATGTTTCAATGCTCAAATAATAGACTGTATAAATATATGCATTACATAATTTAGATTATATACATGTACTGTATATGCAGTCTGTCGTTCAAATAGAACATTTTTTTTTGAGATTCCTCATTTACAGACTGGTTTTTTTTTTTTTTAAAGAGTTGGGATGAGTTTTTCAGTGGGTGTGTCCCGGCTGTCCGCTTATCATGTGTTTGTATTTTTCACTCAGAATCCCGCCCATTCCTCGCGTTATTGGTCAACTTGACAAACACAGGCATCTGATTGGAAGAGAGCGCCGTCAGTCATCGTTGTTGACGGCGTAAACCAGGAAGTAGAAGTGAAAGAAGTGGTGTGTTGGCAGATCTGAGAAATTTAGACCAAAGTACAATAAAAGAGGGATTTTTGTCGTCGTTCGTGTCTATTAAAGCAGCCAGGTATTTCGTAATGCGGTAACATCTCTACTGAACCACATTTTCTCTCGATAAAAACAGGAGCCGAGTGAGTATGTCCGTGAATGCAGTCGTCAGTCAATTAAATTATGCTGTAAATTCACAGGGTAATGTCATTATGTGACAAAATGGTGTTATAACGTTAGCATCACTGCAGATATTAGCACTGCAAAGGGGAGGAAAAGAGCAAAGGCGTGAAAATATCCCAAACCTTTGCTTGTTTATAGCAGAGGCTGTTTTTTTTAAATGTTTTTTTAACTTAGAGAACAGACTCCAGGACATGTCATTTAATACAGGTCCTGTGG
Organism: Apogon talboti; assembly: GCA_037367365.1. Classification (NCBI taxonomy): domain Eukaryota; kingdom Metazoa; phylum Chordata; class Actinopteri; order Kurtiformes; family Apogonidae; genus Apogon; species Apogon talboti. The sequence continues at coordinate 5,284,263 of JAPQRQ010000003.1, forward strand.
TGTAATATAACAGCCATAATGTAATGTTCACTTTGAACTGTTTTCAGGGGCTCTTCAACTGTAAACCACAGCCTTCATTAAAAACATACACAGACTTTTATACCAGGATTAGAGCAGGTTTACATTGTGGTGGATGTGGGATTTGAAATGGTTTAAGGAAAAGCTGAGTTTCCTAAGGTTTTTCTTAAGTGAGAGTTAGTAAATATGTGTGAATTACCTAGACTTATATGCATGAATTTGAGCTGTAATGCTTAATAGATTCAGATGTAAAATAAATTCATAAATTCATCAGTGACTATTTAGATAATCAGTTATCAGTTTAGATTTTTTTTTGTCATCTTTGGTGTTGTGAAACTTTTCTTCACCATGTCATGACATTGTTTAGACTAAACAATTAATTGCAAATGTAACGGAAGGAATACAAGTGAGAATACATGTTAAAGTAGTGAATTGGTGGCCTCAACTACACTTTGGAATCATCTCTAACATGAAAAAACAAAACAAACAGAAAGTGCCCCCATCAAAAGCGTACATTAATTTAGGTATTGCAATCCTCCATTCGGTCAGTGGAGCATTCGATGCAAAATAACTATGGCGCAGTGCTACCCCCTCCGTCATGTTAGACTAAATGCTCTGGTTAAAAAAGCACCAGTTGTGCCTCTTTGCTTCTAGACTGTTTGGTTGTAAAATAGGCTACCTGTACCTAAAGCCTGGATCAGCACAAGGTATTCACATAATACACATAGGTGCAGCCCTTGGACTTTTTACTGAAGGGAAAATGTTCAACCCTAACATGATTTATTGCTGCACACATTTTATTACAGCTTTGTGTACTTTTTTCTTTTAATCCAGTGCAGCACTCGCTATCAACATTTTTTTTCTTCAGTGATTTTTTGTTGTTGTTGTTGTCATTTCTAGTAGTATTTCATGCATCTTCAGTCAGTACTATGTAGGACTGCGTGATTCGATGAAAAAAATCATATTGTACCTATTACGAGCAATATTATGATTTTAATTTGAGTCACTTTGTTTGGTTATGAGAGAAATGCACATGTGTATTTTTTCTTTCAAATCAAATTTACAGGACAAACATAAATTGCAGTAAAAAAATATACAGTACATTGTTACTGAATCCAATTTATCACCACACTAGAAAGGATATTTTTTTTCTCCATTTCTGCATTGAGATCACCTTAAATCCCCCTATAAGCAGACCTTTAAATTGCAGGCTTTTGCAAATACATAATTGCACAGGCTGATATTGAGATTATGGTTGCAATTATGGTTAATTGTGCAGGCCTTGTACAATTAATCAGTGTTAATCATAGGTGTGAGTGATTGTAAATCTCTACTGAACTGGCGACCTGTCCAGGGTGTTCTCCGTCTGTAGCCCAATATTAGCTGGCATCAACTCCAATCCTTCTGCAAGGGTAAACAGTTATAGATAACGGAGACAGGATATTTTCCAATGTGCACACAGTCACAGCAAATTTTATTTTATCAGCACCAATGTGTCCTTCTTCGCTCAGCCTTTATTTTTATCTTCCAGACATCCCATATGCCTTTATCCTCCTGTGTTGTAAATACAAACTAAAGTGTAAAACATCTTTTCAGAGGACAATAGCCATTGGTGATAACATAGGGCTCAAAAGTGCTGCTTTCGACAATTTAGGTGCAAGAAGGTTGTGTTTCTGCGCAGTACAGACGTAGCCAGAAAGTCTCAGAGCCCACTGTGTCGAACTGTAAACATTACATTTGGACAATCTCCCTCTCTCTTCCTTTTGTCCTCCTCCTCGCCGCGTTTAATTTGCTGACTCTGGTTTCCAGCCGCCAGAGAACAATAGCTGTGCATTCATCCTCCGTCTCTGCATGAACTAATGGTGTTTAAAATGTAGCTGAAAACAGTGTTTTTTAGTGTATGGTAAAAAAAAAAAAAAAAATCCCATCTCCCAAGGCAGCAGTCTCCCATGAGAAGGTATCAGTCAGCACAGGCAGCACAGCCACGCTCCTTGAACATGCTAATTCAGTCTCTTTCCTCTATTCCCTGGCCGCACCTCTAGATTCTCCCCACTGTTGTTCCCCTTGAATGCACATAGACACTTTTTTTTTCCTTTTTCATATTTCTGTTCTACCCCATGCACACCTGCTTAGACATTTCTTCTTCCCTCCACACTTAAACATATGCTTCATGAAATCAATTATCATTACTCTAACAGGTCTTGATCGACGTGGGTGTTTGTCAAAGCATAAGGGTGGGTGTGGATTCATTTTTCTTTCTTGTTTTATTTCTGTCGTCTTATCACGCTCAAATCTTTTGCAGCTCAGAGGGGCTTCAGTATCATCAGAAAGCAGCACACCTGTACTCATACTTCCACTATTTTAGACAAAAGGCTACATTGATTGAGGTGTGTGTGTGTGTGTGTGTATGCTCACTGAGAAAACCAGAAAACACACACCCTGATACACACTTTCACCACATTGTAAAGGCAGAAGCTTCATGCGTGTACATATATACGTGCTTAGATACCTGTTTGCACCTATGGGTAGGGTTATTCTCTTAAACGAGCTTGACAGACACACGTCGAACCCATTCATCCTATTCTTAGCTCTTGCTCTTTATATCTTCCCTGCGAGCCGTCATGGTAATCAAAGAGAGCTCATGCTGTGAAGGGAAATGGTGTTAGACTAAATGAGATGGATAGGAAGTGCGCATACTGTGTACGTAGCACACACCGAAGGTTGGCGAGAATTAATTTAATTACGTCTAACAGATGTATATGAAAGATAAACCATCTGCCTGATGGAAACTGACTCCTCTTGTCTTGAATGTGATTGTGTATTAACTCAGATCCTTTCCGCAGGTTTCGTAACTTATCGCAGGCTACAGTAACAGGAGCACGTTGGTATTTGATGAAATTAAATGATCGAGTGTAAAAGTGCAGATCGGAGCTGCAGCAAAGTTCTCGCTCTAAAGGCTGTTTTTTTTCTTTTCATTTCTTACCAGGACGATTAAAGACAATGGGCAAGAAAGATGCCAGCGCGACCAGATTACCAGTTGATCAGTATCGGAAACAGATTGGTGAGTGTCCCTCTTCATTGGCTAACTCTGGTTGCTTTGCTTCGACACTGAGTGTGCGCAGGCAATAAAATGTGCGTCCCTGAGTTTTGTAACATAAAAGCAGCTCTCTGGTCTCTAGAGGCTAGTGGTGGACACCGACTAATCATTTTGTAGACTATGTGATTGATAGATTAATCAAAAACTCAATCAGTGTATTAGCTGCAAATTAAAATCATAACTTTTGCAAATTAGTTGGAGATGCTCCTCGACAGCTGGGCTAGATCTTCCACTTGTTTTGTAACTGCAATTTTAACAAAACACATAACTCAGTGTTTGATGTGGGTAACACCACAATGCAGCAATCAACTCTGTTCTCTTATGAAAACAGCTGAATGTCATGCTCAATAATTCACATATGATGGTGTGTCTTAGTGACACAGTTCCTAGTGGTATCACATAATACCAAAATCCAGTGGGACTCATCTTAAGACCCATACATATACATACATTAAGCAGGAATTAGCATTAATTACTCAGTTATCTTTCAGTCAGAGTCAGATTAAAGTATGAATTCACTTTTTTCCCCATTTATTTACATAGATTGAAAGGTGTGTGTACTCCTAAGCATCCTTGGGATACAGGATGTGAACATTTTGTAATGTTTAGTTACATCAAAAAAGAGAAAAATATGAGGAAAATAGGTAGAATAATATTCTGAAATGTAGATATGCTTCCATGTATACATATACCCAGAGAGGGGGATGTTTGTTTGTTTTTTGAATCATGAAAAAACAACCAATCAACACACCAATCCACTTCTTTTTTAAGTAAACAGTAGGCCCTCTTACATGTCAAACAGTTGAACATTCATCTTTAATGCAAACAAAAAATTCACGAAACATTTAATTTTCTGCGACGGCCGCACCTGCGATATGGGGGATGGCCTAGTTAACTTTCAGGACCATGCATAAGGGCCGATCACATGAACATGGTAGAGGATTTATGGAGAACGGGCAACTTAATCAGACTGTAAAATAGAACATAAAACCTAATGGATTAAAATTTCAAAATAATTCAGCTAATTAGACTAAGTCAAGAGTTTGCTCTGATGTCAGACTTCATGTGTCCTTTTGGCCTATCCTGTTAGTGCGTCATCTGCAGTGTTTCATCCTTCTTTTATCCACATCTCTACGAAATTCTGAGCAGGGAACCAACACACATCTGGTCCATTAAGAGCGATGAAGAGAAGACTGTTGAGTGTGGACACGTTCATTGTGTTGTTCGTCAGTGAGGATGTGATTCATGACACTAAATCCACATTCACACTCTGTTGTTGACACGGGGAGCGTGGAGATAGAACAAAACACTTTGCAGAGATTGTCTCCTTGACTCTGTGGCATTTATATTCTCCAAACTCTTTCAGGAGGAAAGGAATGTCTGAGACCTCAGAAGTAGAGTTTATTGAATGGTGACCATGTATTTATGTGCATGGGGATGTTCACGAACTCTGAGACTGCCGACAGTTCGGGTCAGGTGAAAGTTAGTGCCAGCAGTGTGGGTGCTATAGGTGTAAGAAAAATCTGACACAACCTGCCTGTTATTTCAATTGGTTTTTAATCATTGACAGGGTTGTCCCCCCTGAGGATGATATTCATTCGGCAGAAGTAGTGATGTAAAAACCAGAGGGGAGTTGAACCCCCCCCCCGAAAGAAATTGCACCTTGCATATACCGCATAACATTATGCCCACTGACAGGAGAAGTTGTAATAATACTGATTATTTCATTACTGGGTTGGATGTATTTGGTAGCAAGTGAACATTTAGTCCTTGAAGCTATTTTGACAAGGCGGGCCACATTGTAGTGGTGATGACTGGGTCAGAGCATCCCTAGGGTGTTCCTGGTCTGCAGTAGTTAGGACAGACCAAATATGGACTAAGGAAGGACATCCCAGTCTCAGGACCATTGACCGTCTGTGGGAGGTGTTGGACAAATAAACCTGATCCAGTGGGGTCCTCCTCTCTACTTTGAGGTCTTCAGGGATCTGCTGCTAACGTCTTGGTCCAGATTCCAAAGACCACCTTCAGAGGTCTGGTGGAGTCTAGGCCTCAGGTCAGAGCTGTTTTTGTGGAAAAAGGTGAACCTACACAGTAATGGACAGGTGATAGTAATGGTCTGCTCCTAGACGCTGGATTAGTTAAGATCTGGTTGTTCTTTAGATACTTTTAGTTGGTTCTAACCAGTTTACATTGGGAATGATCAACAAGATCTGGAGATGCTCTGATCCAGTGATTTGACCATCATGTCTCTCCCTTGTCAGAGTTTCCCAGATCCCTTCGTGAGCCATTTTTGCTTTTTACCACACATCAACTTCCAGGTTTACATGTCCACCTGCTGCCTAATTTATCCTACCCACTGATACGTCTCATTGGAATGAGATAATCAACATTAATACCACTTTGTCTGTCAGTGGTCATGATGTTATGGCTGATCAGTTTATATCCAGTTTATATCCAATGGTCACTGTTCATGCTTTCATATGTAAAAGGATCACCCCGTGTGGAATCACCAGAGGCCTTCTGACAGTTTGCCTAATACTTTCAGAAAACAATATGTTTACTCCCAGTAAACAGCATACAAAATTTCAGCCTTGTTTCTTCATTCGTTTTTGAGATTTGGGGGGTTTGATGAAGGAATGTGACATTGAAAATGGACAGTTCAGAAAATGATGCCACGTCCAAGAGGTCATTACTTTAAAACTGTTCATGACAAATGTGTGAAATCTTTAGGAGTTGTTCTAAGGTGCACAATGTCTTTACCCACTGTAAAACAAGATCCACTGTTACTGTAAAAGAAAATAGTATTAAAGTAATAGTAGTAGTATTATCGTGGCGATTTATCTTAAAGAAATTACATTTTCTCATTTATGCAGCATTTAAATGAAGAAACGATTTTACACCAGTATTTCAAGTGCATATTGCTCATGCATGACAAGGTATAGCATAAAATCAATTATATCTATGGAAAGAGTCGAGCATGTCTGCCTTAATTTATGCACAGACATGAAGTTGGTATCTTGTACCAAACTACATTTATTTGTGTTATTTATTGGAATTAATTGTTTCTCTTCTGTACATATCATGAAGGTTATTGATGCCCCTCTTACATCAACTGACAGGTAATATAAACACCTTTTCTCTAATCTGGTGATTTGAGGTGGGCTTTCTGAAATGCCCGTTGTCCCTGACATATAGGTTTAGTTCACAGTGTCTGTGAATTGGCTTAAGTGTCAGGTTTAGACCAGCTCTAAATGTGAAGGGTCATGAGACAACCTTTGTTATGATTTCTCTCAATATAAATAAATTTGGATTTGATTTTGGTTTGATCATGACATTTATCATCATTTCATTTTCAGAACATAACTAGGACATAACATGCTGCTATCTAACACCCCTCAGCCAGAATGGAACTATTTTCAATATGCTTATGCTCCATAGCAAGATGCACCCAAAGTATACATTTGGTGCAGATATCTCAAAGCATTCTTCAGATAATGCACTTTTGTGGTTGAAAAGACATGTTGCCATTTGACCTTGAAAAAATAGGTCAAGGTCACCCATTTTCAATAGTCTTCTGCTCCATGCCAAGATGCACCTACAGTATAAATTTGGTGCAGATATGTCAATGCATTTTTCAGATAATGTTGTTACATCGTTGAATGGACAGACGGACGGACAGACCATTTAATACGTTAGTTTTAAGTACTCTACTACAAATGAACAGAGTTAGTGAAAATAAACTGAAATCACATAGAAGTACCGCTTTGGATCCGATCATTTCCTTTGGTAATAGTGCTAATATGTGTGAAAATACAGCACTACAAGAAAATGTTGTACATCCAAGTCTTACATTTAAAGAAGTATTATAAAGTAGTCATTATCCAGGTGTCTGTCAGTGACCCTGTTTACATGACTATAAAAATCTGATAACTGGGAGTAATCAGATAATTGCAATAATCAGCTCCATGGCAAGATGCACCCAAAGTGTAACGTATTTACATGCACTTAAGAAATGCGATAATCGATAAACCCTGGTTTAGATGTTTTAGTCCATTATCGGATTTTTTTAGGAGTACGTTCATACATAGTGATGGTTGACTTAAACTTCCTGTTATTGTCTTCCGCTCAGGTTTGATTACATGACTTCCATTTTCTACTATTTTAATTGTTTACACATGCACAGATGTAAAAGAATGAAATAAATCAGATGAACCTGTATACATGCAGGAAAACATTGGAGTATTAGGGAGAAATCAGGTGTGTTAATCCGTTTTCCCATAATCAGATTACTGCTGTTACTTGATAAAACATATCAGATTTTATCCTGTTTACATGGCCACTTACATAATCTGACAACTCCAGAAATTGGACAATGATCGGCGTATTGGTATGCATGTAAACAGGCTCAGTGTTTGATGTATCTGGTGATTTTGGAATCATATTAGTGTTGCATTCATGTGGGTTTTATGTTGAATTCTTTTGTTGTACTTGTATTTGAGTTCCTCTAGTGCAGAGTTTTGATGAATCTCAATCTAGACCGATGAATCCTCATCTGGCTACCGAGGTCACATATAATCTGTCCACATATGGAAGTGACCACATCATGAAGAAAACAGATCTATGTCACAAATGAACAAAAGCATCAGATTTAGGACACTTTTGCTTCCAGTCTGACTTATATGCATAGACAAGGAAAAGAAAAAACTCTGAATTAACTTAAACCAGACCAACACCCACTGGAAATAAGATGAACAAGCAACATCCGTACTCTCAATACTAATAAACAGTGCCTGCCACAATTAAAAGAAGAAAAAAAAAAACTGCCACTTTGATATCATGTCAAAAGTTGTCTTGTCAAAGTTTAATACCACTCTAATCCTGCGGTATTTTGTTTTCCCATCTTCCCCCTTACATCACAAAGGCTTAACTAAGGCAATATGGTCGGTATCAATCATAAGTTTGGCCCCCTTAAGCGTGCCAGCTGTGGTTGCTTGATGATCACAGCTCATATCATGTCTCTTTGTTTTTGTTTTTCTCTCGAGGAGGAAAACCAAAAGGTCTCCAGTGGCAAATATTTGATTCCTATGAGGAGCCCATGGCTGAGGTGAACACAAAAGGAGGCTCTATTTTCTTAAAGTTCTTGCATCGAAATCAAGGCATAACATATCGTGCATCCTGAGACACTAAAAGGGGACTTTTTTCTGATCCAAATAGTGTTAGATTCTACTCAGAGTCTGTGTGAACCAAACGATCAGTGTGAGCCTGTGCAAAAGCTGAAATATGTGAAATGAAGCTGAGAATTAGTTTCACAAGACCAATTTAACCCATAAAGACCCAAACAGCCACTGGCAACCAAAACCATGTACTGATCTAAAATATTTAATAACTTCTGATCCATTAATCTTATCAATACATGTCAATAACTGGTGTAAAATGTAGTTTGTCATCTTTTCATGGTCATCTTTTCATGGACCCATTTGGACGGTCAGAGGCTCCATAGTGAACATGGAAACACAGTCATCTTCTACAACATTGATTCGCCAGTAAAATCCATGGAGTTGGATGAATAACAATGGATGGAAGCACTTGTTTTTACATTCTGTTATTGATATCTTTGCTGAAGAAGTCACTTTTTCTTCAATTTTCTCTGTTTTGGATATATTAACCCTCAATTTTAAGCTGAGCTTTTATGAACATATACATGATCAGTAGCTTAAATATAGGAAAATACCTGATTTTCATTGAAAAAAGGCAAAATACAGAGGATAATATAATATAATAAATGGTGATAAATCACTTAATAAAGTTTAAAGAGAGGGAGAGAAAAAATTATTTGGTAACTGCCATAAAAGTACCACTGGGTCTTTATGGGTTAAAGTTGAAAAGTTTATGCATGTTGTTTAAGTACAAAAACTACACAGCCTGGCTAAAACAAAGACCTCATGGATTTAACTCAGCACAGAGCTGAGATCCTTCCATTGGATAATTACTGCAGTGATGAATATGTTTCAGCTGCAAACAGTTCTGTAACCCTGATTCAGTGCGTAGCTTCTCATTTCAGAAGATACAATATATCCTATAGTTGTGGAAAAGATGCCACTCTGTTTAAGTTAAAGTATTGGTCTGCGTCAAGCAAGGCAAACAACTAAGGATATTTTTTAGAAGTGTTAAAATTAAGTTAACAACTCTCAACACATTATTTAAACCAGAAAGGAAAGTAGTGACCCATGATCCTCAAGGAAAAAATATGGTCTGAAAAAAGGCCTTGATGAAATTAATTCATTAAGAGAAAAAAAAAAAATCAGCATTAACTCATGCTTGTGTTTGATAGTGTAATTTAGGGCATTTTCACAAGGACAATGTGAAGAGAACTTAGTGTTACCTTAAGAAAACCACTTATCTGTGAGGCTAATCTGGAAAAGGGCTTCGATTTGATAGAGAGCATAAAGATTGGATGTTTTTCAATGGAAGAAGGTTATGTGGTCTGGTGAGTCCAGACTGACTCTGTTCCCGAGTGATGAGCACATCAGGATATGAAGAGAATCGGATGAAGTGATTACCCATCATGCCTAGTACCTACAGCACAAGCCTGTGGGGGCAGTGTTGTGATCTGAGGTTACTTCAGTTGGTCCGGCCAAAACTTAATGCAACTATGGATGGAAATGAATGTTATGACATTTATAGTGACATTGAATTAGCATTTCATAGCATGATAGTGATGATGATAAATGATACCCCAAAGACTGTGTCTCATAAACAATTTTTTTTTTTTTTTTTTGTTCTGGGCAGTATATAAATATATGACAGTGATTTCCCTGGCACAAAAAGGAGGATGCATACACTGTAAAATCCAATTAATTATCATTACTTAAAAAAAAAAGCACACCGATTGCACTTAAAAAAACAAGTAAAGAGAACTAAGTATCGATAAATGGTAAATGGTAAATGGACTGCACTTATATAGCACTTTTCCACACTGTAATGGTGCCCAAAGCACTTTACATGGCCTCGCTTTCACCCATTCACACACACACTCACACACCCTAAAACTTAACTAAACTAGTTAGGTAGGTACTAAGTAGTGCTTCCTTTGTAGAGTACACTTATAAATGAGTTTGAGTGGCTGTTAAAACCATCAAGTCTAACAGGGACTTGGACCAAGGATCTTCTTATTTTGAATTAACTCCACTACTGTTGCACTTACCACTACACCACCAAGTCTTGACTGTCTAAAATACATAATTTTCTCCCTTTATGTCTAGCTGTGTGATTTTTTTTTTCATTTCTTTACAAATTACTATCTCTAGCTAAACCAAGACATTATTGAAAATGTAATAATAATAATAATAAAATCTTTTTTTCTGCAATAATTTGAAACAATGGAAGTTCATACAGTTGGGGCACTTTCTAAAAAAAAAAAGTATTTATTTGACCTTTATTTTACCAGGTGAAATCAGTTGAGAACAGCTTCTCATTTACAATGACCTGGCAAATAAATGCGTGTGCGTTACAAAACGTATTCCCAGCTTTGAAACAAGGCTCAAAAGAGCGATGATAAGTTCACGACTGGAAAAGGCACCTGCCAGTTGTCTGTGATGCATTTGAACATTGCGTCATCAAAACGTGATGATGCAGGCTTAACTCCGCCCACACTCCTAAACTGCCACTGAAGTTAAGTCAACAGAGTTTATTAAGTTAGTTAGACTAAGATTTTCAAGTTAGTACTTTTAACTTGAATTTTTATGTTATCCCAACAAGTCAAGTAATCAGTTGTTGTTCTAACACAGAATAATATGTTAGCACAACAATTGTATTTTATAGTGTAACAACAAAAACAAAACAAACAGAAAACATGTATTGACATCGGCCATGGGTCAAATTGTCATTTGAAAATACCAGTATCACCCCTGAATTTATCAGTCAATGCATCTCTAATATGCTATAACATATGTTTAGGGGTTTAGTTACTGTTTAATATACAGTATAATGTCATATAAATGTCATTCAGCTTTAATGTCAGAGCGACAGACTGGTGCTTCTGCCCTCACCACCATCATAATTTCACACTGTCGTACATATCTTTCTGAGTAACAATGAAGGCTATTGAGAACCTCTCTGTCTTGTGTTCTCTATCAGACTGTAAGGGTCTCTTAAAGCAGGGGTTCCAAAACTTTTCCATGCCAAGGCCCCCGAACAGCATTAGCTCCTGGCTGGGGCCCCCCCTTTGCAAAGCCATTGACAATACTACAAAATACAGTGAACCCTCACACTTCGCGGTCTCAGCAATCGCGGTCTCAGTACATCGCGGAGGCGTCGGTGGTCTGTA
>JAPQRQ010000003.1:5295803-5306199 GCA_037367365.1 Apogon talboti
ACTCCACATCGCGGTTTTCACCATTCGCGGGGGGGTCACAGCCCCCATTAACCGCGAAGTGTGAGGGTTCACTGTATGTCAAGAAACATTGACTTGTAGAATGTGTTTTCTTACTTTTATTCACTATACAATAATTATTACATTTGTTCAGAATAAGAATATTATTAATTAACATGTTTCCACACTGTATACTAAAATGTTTTGTTTTGCATTTTTTTCTCATCTTTCCCCCCTGGTGGCTCCCGCTTTGAAAAACCACTGTCTTTAAGCACTGACAGTTCAGGTCAAACTGGCAGAAGACATCAGGGAGGAAAATGAAGACTTCAAAGATAGCAAGGGGCTGTTCCTTCTGAGAGCTGCGCCGGTCCATACGTGGTAATTTGAAATAGTAACAGGGAGGCTTTTCATGACACATCAGCAGTACTGCAGGCTGGTTGTTGAGATCAACCATTATCTCTTCTGGAGTGCTTTTGTCATGTCAGATGGCCATCAAGTGGCCACTGTTGACTCTTTTTAAATACCATTATTAAGCCTGTTAATTGACAGTGCTGAGCTGCCCACAGGAGAAGGTACGGCTATAGTGTGCCTACATAAAAGTGTAAGTGGTCACTTTGTTCACGCATTGAACGCTGCCTCCTGAACAAACCAGGGAAAATTGACATCCAAAATGTCAGGGGTTCAGATGCGGTTCATTCACATTGTGTGGAGGATACCAGCAGGAAAACCACACGGATCTCATTCAAGCAAGGGCCAAAATACAGTCTGTTTTGCTATTGCTGTGGTGTTCTTTTAGTGTTTTCACATGGATCCCAAAAATAATTAAAACTGCAAGCGGTGATGACAGGGCCCCCACACCCCATGCACATGAGGGTGGGCACCAGTAGAGGGTTTGTTCACCCACTTTGATATATTCAAGTGTTCTATCTGGATGTTAAGGGCACGGTTTAAACACTCCGTGTCCACTAATGTGGTGCCGGACAATGCCTTCCACTTATACATCATCAGGTTCAGGTCATCGTGTGTGTAAATGTCACATCAGTCAGATGACGTCGGTGCTATAAATTTGAGTTCCTGTTGCAAATAGGTACAAATACCAAGGACTAGACATCAGTATTGTTACGTTACGTTACGTTAATATTGTTCATGAAAATTTGATGCAAATAATGTACAGACAAGGTAATAACAACTGTCTGTTTCATACTGAAACATCGCATTTCAACAGCATTTTAACAACTCTTAATCATTTGAAGGGTTAATTTTTTACAGTATGAGGGCTGGGAATTGTAAAAATCAGTGAAAAAAACTTCATATGAACACCAAAATAGCAGATTTCCTGACAAATGTAGGGTCTGGTTTGAAGCAGCTTTTTTTTGTGTCTGGATCAAACTTTTGCTTCCCAAATTTGGAATCTGCAAGACAAAGAAATTTTCTATGGTGCTAAAATTTCCCCATTTCTGATGTATGTGCAAATTTTGGTGAGTTTTCAACCATGTCTGGCCTCCAAAACTGAATTACTTCACGGAGAATAATAAACTTGACAGATCTAATGGGATGTACATTAAATATTTAAAGCAGGGCTGGACAATATGGCAAACAACATGCTCACCATATATTTCCATAACATTTTTCCATATCAATATTTAACATTATATATAATTGGAAATTGTTGCCTTTTGGAAGAGTACCCTCATAATGTCTGAATGCTGAAGTAAGAGAGTTCAGCATTTCCCAAATTTAGAGTCGAGACCCAAAATGGGTCACAGACCTGTTTTTATTGGGTCACCAGTTGGCAGAGTAAAATACTATATATCACAATGGTATGACATATTCATTAATTGTCCTAATTAAAATAGAAAAAAGAATGTTCTGTTTTTCCTACACTGGGAGGAGGTAGGAAATGGAAAGGACACTTAAGGTGTTATAAAATATGTATTTGTTTAAGAACATTCCACTCATACATTTGATATCTGCTGTGGTGTACCTATGTACGTAAATGTATTTACTTCATACACATTGAACTTAATGGTTTGTTGGGTTTATCAGTAACAGAATTGAAGGCATAGACCTGAGAAGATGCCAGAATTCATTTTGTATGTAGAATATTACAGTTAGGAAACAGTGTGTCCAGAGTGGAGTGATAAAAGTATTTAAATACAAGAATCCTCATTTCCAGTTTAAAACAACATTTTATGCCATTTTTTTTGTATAGATTTCTCCATTGTACTTGATTTCTGAATTGTACTTTAATGCAACATTCCATCTGTCAACACCCATGTGTTTTGGTCTTCAAAATTATGGAAGTTTCGGGGTTTACGAGGTGCACTGAATGCACCCTTGTACCTGGTTGTGTTAAACTGTGACACAGAGAGCAGCTAATGTGCCAGTCAGCAGTCCCAGATTTACCTGCCTAATGGAAAACTGGCCTTTGCATCACTTCCATGTGATAGGCTGTTATCTGTATTATGACAGAATTTCTAACGTTTATCATACTACATGAATTTTACTACCGACCCTTTTCATATTTAGTTTTACCGCCCAGGCCTAATTTTAAAGGCATTTTTTAAAAACCTAAAACTGGATACTGTTGAGTCATAATCCTGCTTCTTGGCTCCCTCTGCCACCTGAGGTTTTTCCTCCCTCCTCCTGCTTTGACATGATGCAAAGGACAAGGCATAAATATCTCCCATGTGTCTGGCATCAACCCTCCAGTTCCACTATCCTGCTTTCTGGCAGATGCCAGCGATCCGCACCATGTGGTCGCTGACTGTTCGGTCACTATGCCAAATAGACACAGAGGCAAAACAAAGCATGGAGAAGTCTCTGACACGCTGTCAGGGTGTTGCCCGAATTGTCCCAGGGCTCCTAGAAAGAACTGGACAGTGGACAGTCTGTCCAAATCACCCACTGTGGATGTGGTGCATCTGCAGAACGGCCCCAGAGTCAGACCAGCACACATTCACATGCTGACCTGTCATCATTTTACCTCCATGACGGGTAAACGTATTATTAAACCGACAGAGACAAACATTATCAATTCAGCAAATACTTCATTTTAAATAGATTAAATCAAATGGTTCATTTCATTATATGTTTTTCTTCTGAGCCATGATGTGTGAGGCTAAGATGTTTGGGTATCTTTTATAAGATTATCAGTCTTACACATTAACTCTGTGTAAGACTGGTTAGGTGATGCAGACAGTGGACTGTGTTATTTTTCTTTGGATTTGCTTTCTACACTTATTTGACAAACCAAAACTTCTGCACACATAGAATAAAGAACTCAGTAACTTAGGAGACAGTTACTGTTATAGTCGGTGCTTGCTCTATATTTGTAACAAGACATTATAATAATTTTCTTTTACCATTTAAATTGATTATTTACATTTTACTAAATGATCTAAGACTGAAATATAAATACAAATGCAATGAATGCTCATATTAACTTGTGGAAAATGATGCTCCATGTATTTGACCTTTTCTTAAACAGAAACCAAGTGATGGTACTGTCACAGATTGCTACCTGTGTGTCAAACCCATCAGAATATTAACACTGTGTGAAAACATGTTTGACTGTCGGTGCAGTACCGAACTCCTGTACTGCACAGGATTTCATAGTTTGGAATAAAACGGGATGATCCAGAGTTATGACTTCATGAACCTGAATATTGTATTAATGCAGTGGTTCTTAACCTTTTTTGAACAAATCCCCGCTAACGGCATCATGAACCTACTGCCGCCCCCCCATCCCCGAAAAAATGTGTGTGCACGGGGGGTTGGGTCGAGTGATATATAATGTTGTGATGTACAACAGTAGTCGCTAACACGTTCCAAATGGCCTCTGAAGATGTCGCTTGTGACCCCCCAATGTGGTCGCGCCCCCCCAGGGAGAGTGTCCCCCCTGTTGAGAACCACTGTATTAATAAATAATATTAGGCACTGTTGACATTTTCCATTTATTTGTATCAAATACAATCAAGTTAATCAAGAAAAAATCAAGTGGCAACACTGAAATTCTTAATCTATGCTAATTCAAGGTTCAAATGAATTAGCACACTACATATTTTATTTTACTTTCATTTTAGGTGTGTAAGGTAGATGATTAAAATGTGGCTGCTGTATGCACTGCCAAAAAATGTGTCATTTAGTGGTTGAAGAGTTACATTGACTTAAAGCCAAACAACATATTATTTGTCAGTAATTTTGCTGATGATGTAAACATAATAAACCATAAAGACAAAAATAAATTTTATGTCATGATTAATATTACATACCACAATATGACAATATATCACAATACTGATAGTTATCATTTTATTGTCCAGCCCTAAGTATGTCAAACATACGGTCCATGGGCCAAAACCGGCCCGCCAAATTTTCCAATCCGGCCCATGGGATGAATTTGTGAAATACAAAAATTACACTGAGTGGACCCGACCAGTAAAATACTATCATTATAACCTATAAATAATGACAACTCCAAATTTTTCCTCTTTGGTTTAGTGTAAAAAAAAAAGGAAAATTACGTCAATATGTTTACATTTACAAACAATCCTTTCACAAGAAATATGAAAATCCTAAAATGTCTTAAGAGAAGTAAGTGCAATTTTAACAATATTCTGCCTGTTACCAAATGTTTTGTGTGTTTGTGGATCCACTGTGATCTGTAAGTTGTAATACACATGTGTAAATGAGAAATTGAGGCAGAATACTGATATAATTGGACTCATTTTTATTAAACATTTCAGGTTGTTCACGTTATTCACATTTTTACTGAAACTTTGTAGATGTCAACATTTACATAATGTAATTGTACTTTTTCACTTGTTATTTTTCTGGTCTGGCCCACTTCAGATTATTTTGAATGTGGCCCTGAACTAAAATGAGTTTGACACCCCTGACACAGACCATAATTATTACTAATGAAGACAACTGCATGGACAGATTTCGATGCAAAGAGGCAGGCTTCACCTGGTTGAGTCTCAATTATTTCTATTCAAGGGCGTTGTCTCTTTTTAAATGCATGTTGATCACACTGTTTTGTATAGTTAAGACTTTTTATTTTCTCAAACATCTGATTTTCTCTCATCAAAAGCAGCTGTGGAGTCATTACGTCGACAGTGAAGTCAATGGTTATTTCAAT
This sequence comes from Apogon talboti, assembly GCA_037367365.1. NCBI lineage: Eukaryota > Metazoa > Chordata > Actinopteri > Kurtiformes > Apogonidae > Apogon > Apogon talboti. The sequence continues at coordinate 5,300,944 of JAPQRQ010000003.1, forward strand.
GCGTCAATGATATGTTTAATGCAAACACAGGAGCCCATAAAAATCTTGATAAAACATCTTGCGGTATGTTTAAAAAGCGTTGCAGAGACGTAGGCTTTTCTTTTAACTACAGATGCTTTTGATTCATGCGCGCTGCAGTAGCGTACTCTTAGGTGTCTGTCCCTGTTTTCAGCTTCACTTTGTGTGACACACAAATCACACACCTTTTTCTCCTCCCTCTCTTTAGTGCTCAATCACATCGGGCTAATTTTAGCTAATAATCCCTACCTGTCTCATTATGGTAAGAACAATAGCTCAAGATAAAAAAATAAATAAACCCCTCTTTCCCCTTCAGCCTTAATCAGACAGCCTTTACAGATAAAGGCGATGACAAACAGGCAAAAAAAAAAAAAAACCTCACAAAGCTACATTTAATGGAATGTGCAGTAAGTGGTGTGCGGGGATGGGTACTTTTGCTTTTCTGTTGTCCTCTTGACATGAAATCAACGATGACTTCAATAAAAGGAACACTCATGGAGGCCTCTTGGCAGCCACTCCAGACCCACCTTTTACAGTGGCTAATGTTCCCTGGAGACACGACGTTGTCTGTTTGGGGAGGACAGTGATGCCTTTTCAGACTGGCAGGAAGAAACGGGGGGGAGAATGGGAGGACGACGAAGTAGCCCGGCACAGGTAGATAATTGGTGACAGAGAGTGTCTACAGCACAGCAGCGACAGGGGGAACAGCAGTGACAAATAGGAGTGCTCATAAGCCCAATGCAATATCATGAGGACTGTGTGTGTGTGTGTGTGTGTGTGTGTGTGTGTGTGTGTGTGTGTGTGTGTGTGTGTGTGTGTGTGCTGGTACTGTGAGGCTACAATACAACACAACACAGCCGGATGTAATTCTCAGGCATTTTCCATCTATATTATCTATCCATACACACACTTGGTTATTCTGATTTTGCTTCAATTAAGTATTGATTTTGACCAGATGGTTTGGAGTGCGTCTAGGTGGTGATGAATGTTTGTATATAAATGTAATTCCTCCTTGTTCCTTGTCTTCCCTCCACTCATGAGGGAGACGAAACCAGCATTGGTGCATTTTTTTTTTTGGAAACTGTAAGAGGAATAAATATTTTCTGCTGGTGAAACTGTAAACCCCAGCTTGTTTGACGTTCTGATGTTTTGTTTTTTTTTGGTTTTTTTTAACTTTGTCCTTGGGCATTTCATCTCAAGGACGCACACTATTAAAACAATGTGAACAAGTACAAAAAAAATATAAAAAGTGAGTATTGTTTTATTGTAACCTTGTAGAGATCACCATATACTAGATATGAGAAGTGGATGGAGCTACCTTGACATTTGAAGGTCTGTTTTGAAGCTGTGGGTCTGTGTTTTGGACATTAAAGTGTTTTGACCATATTTGGACAAAATCAACACAGCCTGGCCAATAAAAGTCCCTCACTCTAAATATTTCATTGGACAGCCTTGAGCTGAGATTATGGCATCATTTCAGTAATCTTATACTATGTCACCACATTTATTTCCATCATTTTGTTGGACACATAATGATGCTGTACTCAGACCTGTCCAACCGAACCAACCCCAGATCATAACACTGCCCCGCAGGCTTCTACTGTCAGCACTGGGCATGATGGGTAATCTCTTCTCACCCTGATGCGTCCATCACTCTGGAACAGGGTCAATCTGGACTTATCAGACCACATGACCTTTTTCCAGTGAAACACAGTCCAATCTTTATACTCTCTTGAACTAATTAAAACTAGCGGATTCTTCAAAATAAAAACTTCAGAAGATTCTTCAGAAGAAAAACAAATAAAAAAAAACTACTGAACATTTCCTAACTAAACTAACTTGGGTCATTTATTATATCCCTGAAATTGAGTTTTGGGGATATAATGGTTTTACCCTGACCGCTGCCGCCAAATCCATCCCCGCCACCCTCGGATATCCTTTGTGTGAATGGGATAACTAGGACAGATTTGGTTGGATTTCTTCTCCCTTGATAACCAACATAGGGGACCCCTAGTAATAATAATAATAATGCATTAGATTTCTATAGCACTTTTCAAGGCACCCAAAGCGCTTTACATTATTGATGCATTATTCATTTGCTCTCACAGTCACACTCTGGTGGTGGTAAACTACATTTGTATCCACAGCTGCCCTGGGGCAGACTGACGGAAGCGTGGCTGCCAATTCGCACCAAACGGCCCCTCTGACCACCACTGAACATTCACGCACATTCATACACCAGTGTGAGTGGCACTGGAGGCAAGGTGGGTGAAGTGTCTTGCCCAAGGACACAACAGCACATGACTCAGACAGAGCGAGATTCGAACCGCCAACCCTTTGGTTATTGGACGACCCGCTCTACCATCTGAGCCACGGCCCTAGTGGAAGAACCCCATTGATTTCAGCTTCTCTATGAGTATTATAAGTCATCCAAATGGGGGTGCTTTATTTGAAAATCAGTTTTTTGGACGCAAGTCAAGCAATAATAGGCCGATTGAGATTACATTTGGTTCATATTGATCGTCTTACAAATGTCCATTTTTTCGCTACCATCCAGAGTTCATATGGGGTCATTTTCATTCACTAGGTGGAGTTTTGTGGGGAAACATTGGTTCTCTGACCATTATTCTGCCACTATCAGGTCCATGTAACTCAAACTGAGTTCATATCAATTGTCTAACAATTATTGTGGATATATTTATATATAGCAGAGGATTGGGGGGATTTCGGGGATACACCTGTGCTGTCGCCCTCTGACAGCGTAAGCCTCGTTTATCCTAAGTATAGAAAAAAAACATAAATGTTGATATTAAATGCGGCCAGGTGATTCGTCTGTGTTTTTAACCTCATTAGGTAATAACAACCCTCTAGTATCTCCATGTATTAATGTCTTTTTGCCCTTTTCTGAATCTATACAGCTCCTTTCTTTTTACTGCGTGTTGTACGGTGTAGCTCACTGTGACTCACATTATCATCACCAACCATTTGCAGTGTTTGAGTCCCTGCACAATTTCTGTGAATGGCAAGCAACCCGAGGTGCCCTCCAATGAAATTTTTACCTTCTCCCATTTTCTGACAAGTGGAGGAGACATCCAGTGGCCTTTCAAATGAATTCCCACTAGCTCGCTGTCTGCTTCTGGCAACACATACCCCATTTCTATTAGTCCTCCACTGGGATGGAGGAAAAGGAGGAAGAGGAGGAGTCTGGGAGTAGGAGGGATAGGGGAAGAGAGGAGAAGATGGGAACTGAGCACCACTTCTTGTTTAACGGAGAAGCCAGAATGAGAGAGGTTATTTTAACACTGTCCGCTATTTATAAATACAATTTCCAATGTTAAAATTGGAAACTGGACATTGATGCATCGAACAAGTACATGAAGAGTTGACGCTTGAGTCTAACTGTATCAAACTGGAATGTTTCACTTAATTTAAAGAATGGCTCATTAGGAATTCTGTCTTTTTTAGAGCAGGGCAAAAACTGGAGTCCCTGTCGCCATAATAAAAATCCAAAGGCAGCATGAAACAGACTGAATCATAAAATAATTTTGTTTCCAAATGCCAGCATTTGTCAGGTTTTACCATGTGACAAAACCCAAAGAACAGTCGGAGTAACTAGTTATTTAACCTGAGACAAGATCATTGTCATTCATTCTTCTTATGTTATTATTGCACATGTATAATTTTTTTGGATTTTAAGGGTTTATAAAGTATTTTAGAGGAAGCAGCTGAAACTTATATATTTTAGCTCTAATGTCTTTTTTCAATTAACATTCTGTGTCATTGTTTGGGTATTCATGTGTATTAACAGACAGTCCTTAAAAAGCCTTGAACATAAATTGAAAGTTATTTTCAAGGCTTTAAAATGGCTTAAATAGTCTAAGAGGGCTAGTATTAAATTTGACTTGAAGCAGGAGTTTTTTGTTTTTTTACACGTCAAGGGGCAAATGTAAGTAGATTTTCTGTACTGTTTATTCGTCATGTGTTATTTACAGACACACTGCTGTTGGAGTTTAACACAGTCACACAACGGAAGTGACTTCATGTTGTATTCACAGGAGCCTTTTGAACTCTGTAAATCACACAGCTTTTGTATGGCATGGTCTGTGACGTACATGGTGCATTCAAGGAGTGAGAAGAGCTGTGGGTTTTTGTGTACAAGCTCACTCTGCTCTGGATGATTACCACACCATCTAGTTTATCTATTTCTGGAACCATAGAAATAGTATTAGTTTGTATTAAAAAAAATCCTAAAAGTCATTACATTTGTATGTATACTCTGGCAATATGTCAAGTAAATGGTTGTTCAATAGCATTTGAGTCTGAAACTGGATCCATTATCCAGTTTCCCCCACCAGTCACTAGAATGAGAGGCGAAACGTTTTCGAAAGAACGAAACCAGTCCAGTTGAATCGAGAAGAACTACCAAGAAGGACCATGACCTGGGCAAATGAGAACCTACACAGATACCCTTTTTACCCAAATTAAAATATCCGATTTCAATTTAAAATCGATTTATCGTGCAGCCCTAGTTCCTTTATTATGATATCTGTCATTATTATTTTGTAGCTCAGACCCGTTAGAAAAGAAGCACCTGAATTCAACGTGTCCCAATACTTTTGTCCATTTGTGTATGAGTTCGGCAATTATGCTGTGAGACTAACGATATGACAGTCTGTCCTTGTATCATGCAGCTCCTCCTCAGCCCTCTCTGTTCCAAGACTCTGAACCCTCCTTTATTAACACACATGGCCTTCCCATCCTCCTCCTCTCACTAACCCATTTTTACACCCTTTTGCACATTTATATGAACACTTGGTTCCCTCTCAGTCCTCCTCCCTCCTTCTCTTTCCCCTTCCTCCATGTAAATGAAGCTTAATTGGCTGGGAGTAAAACCTCCGAGCGACCTCCACATGTCAGATCACCGATGCTGAGGGAATCTCAGAGCTTGACCAGGTCCTGGTCTCTCTAACTCTCGCACATTTCTGTTGTGTCTTTCTGTGTGCGAGTTTCGTTCATTGTTTCCCAACCTATGACCTATATTACCTAATTATAATGTTAAATTTAATGCTGAAGTAAACTCTATAATGAGTTACTAAACCATCTACAATCTGAACAAATAAATTGGTTCTTACAGAAATAGAAATATGGGAACACACACACACACACACACACACACACACTGTTCAGCAAGCTGTTGCCTTCCCAAACTATTGTTAGCAAAGTTCCTTTTCCTGCAGT
>JAPQRQ010000003.1:5520294-5531819 GCA_037367365.1 Apogon talboti
TCTCGGTCTTGTCTTGGTCTGGGCTCTCTTTGGTCTCGGTCTTGTCTTGGTCTGGACTCTCTTTGGTCTCGGTCTTGCCTTGGTCTGGACTCTCTTTGGTCTCGGTCTTGTTTTGGTCTTGGACATAACGGTCTCAATCGGATTTGTATGAAAACCGAGCAAGCCACTCATCTGCATCATCACAGAATACTATCATTATTTATTACACACCGTCTTCAAATGCAACCAGTCAGATGCATCTATTTTAAAAACATGTTATATTGTATACATTTTCTCAAAGGACAATGCCAGCGCTCCACATCAAGAAAATGTCAGTGAAGTCAGCAGTGATTAACTTTGACTACACAGAGCACAAAGACTATATCGGCAACGCATCCCACAAGAAGAATATTCATGAAATCTAGACCTAACGTGTAACCATGACAAATCTGGGTGATTTAAAATGAAAGACATAAGGATACTATAATAGAAAAGATAACATGAATTTGATTTAACTAGTCATGACACTTTATAGCCATGCCTTTTGATTGCCAATTGATATGAGTAACCATGTCATGTCGTTTCTAACTGTAGTTTGTTTTCGGTCTTGGTCTTGGACTTGGTCTCGACATGGCTTGGTCTTGGTCTCGCCTTAGTGTGTCATGATCTTGGTCTTGTCTTGGTCTTGATAAACAAATAAAATTGTATTAATTGGATTATATCTTGACATTAGATTCACCTTAATTGTATGGGTATTTAAAGCACATTTGGCTGTGGTGGTACAAAAGAACAACTTCCTTAATACAGCTAACCTATAGAGCTGTACTAGCAGCCATTAGCCATAGCAGCTAGCCAACGGCTGGTGTAGCAACCAATCACAGCAGGGCATCCCTTCCATTACCTAGCAACATAACAAGCAATCACAGAAGACCATCCATCAGGCATTACATTATAGCATCAACCTTGTGTCAACCAAGGAATAAAAGCAAATTGTCAAGTACCATCAGTCAGTCAGCTAATGTTGCTTTTAAGAAGCTGGAGGAGATTACCGGATTACCAACACTGCTGAGCAGGATAATGGTGGGTGAATTTAGAAAACATGATTATTTCTCTCATCCAGACACAAAATATTACTGCTTGAAATGCATTTTCAGCAAAATATAATTGAATTGCAATTTATGAATGTAGTCGAAAAGGAGAGATAAAAAATGATTTTAAGAGAAATGGTTTAATTTAGATTTTTGCCCAGTGGAACATTATTACACACTGTTATTATTATTGAATTATTATCTGTGATGAGTCTGTCTGAAGGGATCTCAGTGTTTTCTACAAAGCATATTCCAATAAAAACAGGTCAAAAGGAAAGACATTTTCCTTGTGCGGTTTCTCTCTAGAGGAAACGCTTCAGTGCTTTGTAGAGAATCATTGATGCGAGACGTAACACATAAACAGTCACCTTGTCAGTCACCTTGTCAATCAGTCAGTCAGCCAGTCAGTCAGTGGGCCCGGTTCCCCATCCACTCTACTGTTCATGCATTATCCATCTATCCAGGAAGCGGGCTTTCTTTCGGTTTCCCCTCTCACCCCTACATCATCCATTCCTGCTAATTCCTCATCGTGAGCTGAACTTCACAGACCTGTTATGACCCAACGTCTCCTCTTCTTATGCTGATGCCTGATGGAATTGCTGATCAGGACCTCTTAACTCAACTTGGAGAGGGCAAACAGGACATTGTTTTTACCTTGCCTGTGACCATTTTAGCTCACCAACAGATCACCAGTCTTGGCAGTGAACCCTGTAGTTTGTCTTGAAAGTACGTTAAGATTGACCTGTTTTCTTGGCCTTGTGGACCATATCATTAGAAATGTCTTCATCTTTTCCACCTAGTGGCTCGATGGGAGTACGAATACTGAGAATGACACAGAATGTCCCTGTAGTGAATGAACAATAAACATTTTAACATTTTCATTATCAGTTTTTATCAATTCTAAGTAGGGGTGTAAGAAAATATTGGTTCCACAATATATCGCAATATTTCATTTCACAATACTATATCGATATTAAAAAGTACTGTATAGATATTTATAGGTATTTATTCGAATGCAGACATGGTGGAGGTTCATTTTTGTTTTTTGGATTTCTTTTTTCTTTATATTTTTTTGAGAATCCTGCATGCTCTTTTATTTATATATTCACATTAGTATTTTGCTCTGTTGTTTGTATACAAAAAGTAGTATTGTGATATTGCAGGTCATGCATTTAGTTGTTTTAAATTGATAATACTGTTTTGTTAAACAATGGTTTTTTCAAGCATCCTAAGAGTGCTCTTTACTGTCTGAAGAGGCAGATGTTGGGATTGCACAAAAATAATGTTATGATGTTTGATGATTCAGGGACTGTACACTATGCATTCTTTTCACAACTAATAGAACATGAATATTTAAGCAGGATCTTAATTAAACTGTAATGTCTGTAAAATATCATTTTATTTACTTACTTTTGTGTCTGTATGTGTGTTTTTTATGTACTGGTAAAGCCGGATGTTAAAACTGTATTGATCGAAGTCCTGCACTTTAAGTTCTTACAGAGGAAGGTTTTGTGATATAGCATTGGATCGTGTTTTGATCAAATAAAAATTTGTTTAGGATTTGTGCATATTTCCGGTGTAATTATATTTTTCCAGGAAATAATCTTTTTTAAAAAAGAAATAAAACAAAAAAAAATATCGCCTTGTTAACAGTATCGTGATATACCGCAATGTATCGTATCGTGATCATATCGTATTGTGATTTGTATCGTATCGCCAGATTCTTGTCAAAACACACCGCTAATTCTAAGCTGCACTGTTTGGTACTTAAGGAATACCCCCACCCCTTCTCTATGTTGGCTGCAAAAAAATGAGAAAACCCCTCTGCGTTTAGCTTAGGGGATAACGCTGGTCCACAAACAGTGTAGGTTTCAGTGATGCATCTTAACACTGGATGCTATTGTTTTTAGTGTCACATAGTAACAATTCTGAAAAAGTTCATCATTTCAAGACAGATCCATTGAAATTTGGTAGTTCAATGACTGCGTCCATATTTATACATGTGACAGAGTTACAGAGCAAGTATTTAGAGGCAAATACAATTAGACGCATCAAACAATTATTTTACATTGTGTTGTAATTCCATTTTTAATTTTTTATCAGAATAGGGTATACAGTTAAACATTATACATTAAATCATGTACATCATGAAAAAATAAATAAAAAATAAATAAATCATGTATACATTAAATCATCATGTTTGGCCATTAGAATTAATTATGATGGCCAAACATTTCTATTTTTTTCTCTCATCTGACCAAAAAACATTGCTCCAAAAGGTGTCCCAGTACTCATTAGCATCAGATGCTATTAATATTTGGTGGCATTGCCTTCAAATCGTTCATCTTTAATCAAATGCTTGGTTTCTCACAATACTGGCAGATTTTAGGTCTGTTTCTCCTGACTCAGGGTCGTGGGTCTCTAAGCTCAGACTTGTTTAGTTCAGCTCCCTCATTTTCTGTTGGATTAGGGTCAGGCTTTGTGACACCACTCCAATATGTTAACTTTGTTGAATTTAAGCCATGTTGTTACCATTTTGGAGCTATGCTTAGGATCATTACCCTGCAGAATGTTCTTCTGTTTGTCTCCAAGATTTAACTTCTTGACTGATGTCCTCACATGAAGGTTCAGAATATCCACCATAATACTCCAGCTTTCTAAAGTGCATCAATTTCTCTTTTGGTAAAATCTCCCCACATGCCTACGTGTCACAGATGGGAGAGTGTTCTGTTACACCCATCATTGTGTTGTAATTTCTTTTTTTAATTTTTCTATGAGAATAGGAATACAGTTAAACATTATACATTAAATAATGTACATCATGAGTACATAAATAAATAAATAAATAAATAATAAATAAATCATGCATATATTAAATCATCATGTTTGGCCATCAGAATTAATTATGATCCAAAAGGTGTCCCAGTTCTCATTAGCATTAATGATGTAATGACAGTAGGGAGCAAGTACAATCTACCAGTTATTCACTACATCTTCTCCAGTTACTTGACTTTTGATACAATAACCTTCATACATTTGGAAACCAGACTAACAGAAGTGGATGTTTTTACCCTAAGGTCATGACAGAAGAACAGAGGTAGAAGACAGCTGATTGTGGATTTTTAAAGGTCAATGTAATGATGATAGTTTGAAACAGGCAAATGCTCATAGTTGATGACAACCGTGGGAAAAATTAAACACTATTGAATATTACAACACCTCATTAGAAATAGGATAACTGAACTCAAAACCAAAATAAAAGTAGTTCACACCTTAAGAATTACAGTAATGATGAGATTTTTAAAAAAAAAATTGTTATGAAAATGAGAAAGCTAAAATTAGCCAATGGCTGCTGTCAGCGTAAATACCAATACCAATTGTTTATAAAATGTCCTGTTGACTTTCATTAAGGTATTAGCTGTTTGCATCTGGGTGTCCTTCATCACCAATGCTTTTGACACCCATGTGGTTGGATGTATGTAATGGCAGATGCTATTTACACCTATTGTTTTTTGCACCCAGATGTTGTAACGGTCGTCTTTGTTCATGTTGAATTTGCATAGCGTTGTGATGGAAAGGCTTTCTTACATGTGGTTAACATTGTGAAAGGTTCTATTTTGTCCCAAACCATGTTCTTTTAACTCCAACAATAAACCTAACCCAGGTTGTTGAGTGCCTCAACTTCAACTGACAGAAAAAAATAATGAAGTGGCTATTGTCACAGCACTGTGGCACGAAACATTGGTTTGTCTATTACCACAGAGCCAATCAGTGCCCTCATTATATCATGTGTAGACTGGTAACCTGTCACCTGCTGCTACAATAATGTGACAATAAGCATCACATGTCATGTGCCTATCCGGTTACAAGAAAAGGCTAGGGTACCTTTTGCGGATTCTAAAAGTTTCGCATCCATACACTTATCATTTCAAGAAATGTCTGCGTCCAGTGGAAACAGGAAAACTGGGTTAAAATGGTGTCATACGTATGTCACACCTATATGTGGCGCTGTAAACAAACAGACAGAGCTGCAGGATACACTAAAATCACAGAAGAAAGCAGTGAGCATGTGCATGAGGTCCTTCTTCAGCCTGCTAAGTACAAACATAAACACAAGAAGAAGAAGAAGATGGCAGGTGTTGTTGTAGTAGGTCTAATAAACTTCGTAGGGACTGCAGCACAAACGCAACTCTGTAATCCACCATTGTTGTTGTCATTGTTTCCAAAAAGTGGTATTTTGCCTATCCATATGGCAACGCGAGGGTGGCGTTGTGAGATTTTTCCGCTCTGGGGGCCCGTTCTCCAAAAATATCGTTTTAGGTCACCGATAACGAAATTATGTCAATCCACAAAAGTTTACTATTGTTTCGGCCTTTCGTCCACATGACACTAGCATTGTTGGTGCCCTGAAACAATATTTTTGGAGAACGGGTCCCAGACCGGAAAAATCTCACAACGCTGCCCTCACATTGCTGTATGGACACGGAACGTTTAGAATCCGCAAAAGAAAAATACCACGAGCATTGTCCTCTGGACGTAGCCCAAAAATACCTTAAATACGCCAAATATCACCACAGTACTGTGGCAACAAGAGGCTCGTGAATTCATGTAACAGTATCCATTTTGTTGCCATGAGTGGCAACAAAATGTTGTTACTGCTTTTTGTCACAGTACAAATGCTAACATTCGATTGGCTCTGTGGCAATAGACAAACCGATATTTCATGCCACAGTACTGTGGCATTAGCCACTGATAAAAAAATAAAAAATCTGGGATCCCATCTGGGAATCCAAATCCAGTTTCTCACCACAGATGCATTTCTAGCGGCAGATCTTTTCATACATAGTGCCACTGAATAAATAGACTAGCATTGTATTGAAGGTGATTTTGTGTCTGTACTTGGATGTAGTAAAGCTGTTGTGTTCCTGTTGTCATCCACACAACATCCACCCAAACCAATTCTTCAGTCAAACCATCGTGACAAGCTAAAGGACACAGCGTCCCAAAGTGAGCTCTGAAATACAGTCCTAGTTGATTTCCAATAATGATGAGTTCAAAGGTCATCAGCTTCTAAAGGTTTCCAGGCTGTTTAAAGAATGTGGTGTATGTAAACTTTTGGCACTCCGAGAATATTTTACTATAAATGTAGAGGAATAAAGAGCAGAATTTCTGTAGCTTTTCTGCTCTTTCTGAAAAAAAAGTGTGCTTGTGAGACCACTGAATTGGCATAATTACATGGGTTTAAATGCAAATTTACAATGTGCTTATTAATTCTATTCTGCTCATTTCAAATGACTGACTGCACTTAATTAAATCAGATTGATTAGACTTTTCTCGACTTTCCCTTTACAACCACATAATTATGACAAATAGAGCCACTTGACATCAAATCTACAGCAGAGGACGGAGCTTTTCTTTTCTGTCACTTGAGGGTTTTTTTTTTTTGTTTTTTTTAAGTCCCGTTGTGGGGCGGGTCATGTGGATGTCAGAACAGGTCTTCCACAATATCCTGGAGAAATACTGTTTATTTTACACTGATTTCAGGAAAATGACCTGTTGTTCTTAACAACACAGTACATAAAAATATTACATCAGGTTACTCCTCCACCCATGCCCACATATATGTTCACTGACTGAGGACGGATGGGGTTTGTTCCATTTCATGATGTTCCTCATCAGCACACACATGCTCTGGGTGTCCACGCTGCGGTTAATGGATGTCGGTTATGTCATGATACCAGAGTCTAAACTTTTAAATTGAAGTAGATTGGATATAATTCTCTGTTGTTGAATCCAACATTAAACATGTCATTAAAGGGGGGCTCCTAATAATGGAATTTGTTGTCTGGACCGGATAGGTTCCCTGCAGTCTAATGAGAAGGCATCATTATTTGTGGCTCATAGTTTGCCTCTCAATGTTAGGTACTCACCAGACAAAAAAAAAAAAAAAGTCTAACAAGCATCCTGAGCCTGAATGCGAGTCTTTATCTGAAACAAGGTCATATATGTAAAGGGAAAAAAATGCTCTCACTGGTATAAACTTTTGTTGATGCGGTTACATTGGAATATTAATCATTCTAAAACAGTGCTAATGGCGAGGTGAAGAGATAGAGATGTAGGAATAATTAAGGGTGGAAAAAAAAAAACAATATGCAGAAAACATGTTCAAAGAAATGTTTTATTTAAAAAGCAGCGCCCCAGGACCTGGCGAGTTAATGGCTGAAAGGGCTCCTGCTTCTCAAGTGTTTTTCTGAGCTTTGATTGCAATTTGAAGAAGGAATTATCTCATCGGGGTGCGTAGATGGAGGGAGGTCGGCTCTGACTGTGAAGTGCTTGTCATTACCAAGATCTCTCCCTTTTTCCCTTGTTCCCTTTGTCTCCATACACACCCCCACACACCTCACACCTCACCCTGTTTTTCCTCACATTTCATTTGTCATTTCCATCGAGCGGTGGTTGTTCTGCAACTGCGGTGTCAAAATATTAGTGAGCCCATAAACACAACACACATATACCACTATATTTACAGTAAACATAAAGTAATGTACATAAATATATTGGTCTGTAGGCCGTCCCATTCTGCATGTTCATTGTAGGAAAATGCTTAGCAATATGCTGGTTGACTGGATTTACTTTCCCTTCACTGTCAAGACTTAGAACTTTATAATAAATGCAGATGGACAGTAATACAACATTTTATTTATTATTACTGTTTTTATTTTGAGTCACTAATATTATTTTTGCTTTTACTTTATCAAAAAACTAGGTAAGTGTTGAACTGAACATCTATGTCAGTAAATAATAAATACTGAAATGAATAAATCAATCAAAAGAGAAATAATGAATTGAATATTACTTCTAACCAGGTTAAAAATGATCATACAATGTGTTTAAAGTTGTCAGTGATGTGCATAGAAACATGTGACTTTGTTAAAAACATCCTAAAATATTGATAATTACTCGAGGTTGAAAAGGTTTGAAAAAGTTCAAAAAATTATTTATAGAGAAGGAAGTTAATGGTAAATTAATGTGAGCAAAACAAGTAAAATGTAATAAATTGGTTAAAAATTATGCAGAGATGACATTTTAACTAATGATTTAGTTAAAAATAAAAAATAAAATAGTGTCATGTGCCAATAATTCTCGCTGCTGATTGGTTGAGGTGTTTAATTTGCGGAAACAGAAAATGAAAACATGGATTAAGATTTGCAAACAAGTGGAGTGGATGTTAAATTTACTACTCATCATTCTGTAACAATATTTATGCTACACTTTTTTGGTGAACAATAAGAGATACTTTTGTCTGAAATATGTTGTACAGTTGCTCATTAGCATACAGGATGTGTGTTAGCATTCATTAGCTAACAAGTGAATGGACGTTTAGCCACATGTTAGCTGACTCTGCTAATTACAGTTCATTTCTGGTGTAGAAACTCTGAAGATTTACAAAAATTTGAGCTCATACTAAACTATTCAAACATTATTAGTGCAGTGATCCCTGAACATGTACCATCCTGTTCTCCAGAGGCAGAGTCTGTAACCTTGCACAATGGATGAGCTACTACTGTTTTATTTATTTCTTTTGGCTCATTTGAGTGAACCAGTCATAAGTTTCATCACAGCTTCTCATCAGGCCTGCAAAAAGAGAGTTACCATGGTTTAATGATTCTTGGTTATTCTTTATTTTATCTGAAAGGGAGTTTGCAATGACTCATGAAACATTTTGATTCAGTTTAAGGCACAAATTTTAATTCATTCATTCATTTGTTTTCTGAACCATTTTATCCTCAAGAGGGTCAAGGGCACAAATACACAAATATTAATGTTTTATTTTATTTCATAATTTTTTTAAACTAAAAAATGTGTACATAAATATATTTTTTTAATTATTAAACATATTTTAGTCTAGTGTTTTATTAAAGGACACCCAGGGCATTAAAAGTGTTCATTAGTACCAAAACATACAACTATATTACATTAACATTTGCTATTTAATATTAGAGTTTAATGACTAAATGAATTAAGGATACTTCCCTAAATAATATATGATTTCAGTTAAATTTTTATTCTTTATCTCTTATTTCCCCTTAAAGTCACTATTTCCAGTTGAAAAGCCTATTAAAAATTTCTCTACTTTAGAATATAGCAATTAAATACTCCCAACCGACTCACTTAAACAGTGCAAACCACCATGTAACACAAGACTTTATGGTAGAAAGACAATTTTCTACATTAATAATAATAATATAGTGTAATATTTGTGAAGTTAGACCACTGAACAACATTCTGGTTAGAGTGCACTAGCTAGTCAATGCAAAAAACAACAGAAAATCTTATTATAATTTATTGACATATCATTTAACTTTCAAGATCTGTTTTTTATTGTTGGCAGTTAGCACCTCATTCACACATTCTGACTTTTGGGGAGCAAAACAAACCCTATATTAAGGCAAACCTTCGATGTATGAGATTCACCTGCACTGGTAAGAGCAATAACAACAGTGGAAAACATCAAAAAATGGTAACAATAAAAGAAAAATTGTAACATAAAGGGTTAAGGAATCAGACTGTAGGCATCAAAAAAGATATTTCACACAGGAATTATAGTAACCATAGTGGAAAAAAAAGCATAAAGGCAGTACTGTGCAAAGCCTGAGGCTACCATTAGGCCACCACACATATGTAATTCTCATTTTCTCTGTCAAGATACAACCAGAATAAATGGGAAATATGTACAGCGTATATTAGAACAGTGTAAGGGGACAAAAACAGCCTCCTCAAGCTGAAGTGTCGAGTATTTAGTGTGCCCTCCCCTCACACTGCACATCTTTAACTCTTTTGTTCAGACAATGACATTTATACGGCAGGTTTCATTCAACACATGTCAGACGTTTCTTATTACCCACGCTGACGCATATGGGCTGTTTGAGGACAGTCAGCGCTGTCTGTCTCTGGGCTTGTTTGTTTTTTGTTTTTTTTGTGATTTTATTGGCACCATCCCTTGAAAGCACAGGAGCTAAGATGTTCAAACTCAGCCGTAATGTTGATCACGATCTGTAAAAGAAATATTAGTTTAAACCCTCTTACAAGCTACTATGCAGGCAGTGTATGCAGATATAGTGATTCAGACTCACAAGCTCATATTTATTTTATTGTGTACTTCTGTTTATATGGATAGAAATATCCATTATGCACCAGATGTCACAAAGTAAAATTCTATCCAATGCAAAAATGCATATAAAGGCAGATCGAGTTAGTTATTCTACACAGGTACAGGACGTGGGTCGGCACCTCTTCTGAATGCAGCCTAGTTGTTTGGGATGTGTTTTGTTATGGAAACACAGGTCACACTAAATGCTGACTTTAGCCAGTAGAGGCCGTTTAAGTTCAGATTTTTTTTTTTTATATTGTGCAGACATTTCCTCTATGTTCTTGTTGTATCTGCAGGAAAATAGACGGAGAAAGAATGTGTTTCCACATTACAGTGCTGCAAAACAACACCAGTGTAGGTGCATGAAGACCTCTGCGCAGCACTATAGAGACTGTATAGAATAACATATGTGGTACAGTAATATAAGAGTAAATAAACAAGCTTTTACACATGGGAGTAGAGCGATTATCTATGTATTACACTGAAGCTGCAATTAAAATCTGCATTCTATGTACCTCTAGCAGAAATATAAACCACAAAGGCCTATATAAAAGCCCAGTTACACATGTATGTACCACGAAACAATCAGAATCATAAAAAAACATGACCAAAGTTCTTGGTCATACCACCCAGCACCACCCGAGGATGGTTTTTAGTCATTGAAGCGTGTGTTCAGGAATGAATGCAAAAACACAATGCTATACTCCGACATGCATTCACACACATTCATATGTATACAAACATGCACATGCATACTGAACCTGTCTATGCAGGAGCACTCTGTCAAGATATGTTTTCCACACTCTTCCCCCTCCTTCTCTTCCACCGATTCGACAATAACACTGCGTAACCTCAGTCTTAAGTGACTCCTTAAAAAAAAAAAAATTGCCGTGGGCACAAGGGTCATGATATTTCCCCTTAATTACTGTGCCACATTATCACCATAAAGCACTTTTCCACCTCTCGCACTTCTAATTACATTGTTCCGAGTGCTGTGACACATCCTTTCATTTGCCGGTGCACTCTGTAAAAGGACGCGAGTGTGAGCAGGGACAAGAGCGCAGGAGAGGGAGACGACAAGCACTAAATCCCATTGCTGTCATGCAAAACGACAAGCCTTGATTAAAAAAATATATATGTGTATGTACATATATATATATATATATATAGATAGATAGATAGATAGATAGATAGATAGATAGATAGATAGATAGATATATAGATAGATAGATATATAGATAGATAGATAGATAGATAGATAGATAGATAGATAGATAGATAGATAGATAGATAGATAGATAGATAGA
>JAPQRQ010000003.1:5638493-5649223 GCA_037367365.1 Apogon talboti
CACGTGCACCCCACTCCCCCGATTACACACTGCCACACCAAGAGATTCCACAGGAAACACTGGTTTTAACAAAATGCGAAGAGATAGTGATGGTGCGTTCAAGGTGCCTTGAAAAAAAATGGGCGCAACAAAAAAATTTAATATATCGGTTACATATTGACCGATATTGATTAATCGGCAATAACGCTATAATCGGCCCGATTAATATGGTCCGCCGATTAATCGGTCGGGCTCTAGTGCGAATACTGTCATCGATCCAACTCCATGGGTTTTACTGGTGAGTCAATGTTGTAGAAGATGATGGTGTTTCCATGGAAACTACCGAGCCTCTGAACGTCCAAATGGGTCATATCTGATGACCATGAAAAGACGACAAACTGTAGTTTACACCAATTATTTACATGTATTGCTAGGATTAGTGGTTAAACCTGTATTAAACAGTTTAGATCAGTAGATGTTTGTGGTTGATGGTGGATGTTTGGTTCTTTATGGGTTATATTTCGTATGGATTATTACAGACACTCTCCTGGCTCCTGGTTGGTCAGTGCCGTTCCAACCAGAGGACAGCGTCCCTGTTGTCTTTCAGACTCCTTCTCTTTCTCTCAGAGCTTTGGTTTGTCATTGATTGCTTGTCCCACTAAGCCACATTTTCAGTGAGTATGTTTCCCCGTTTTTCAGCCATTAGACTAACATTACCAGTGGAAGGAGCCTCTGCCCATTCATCACCCCTCGCCTCGCTTCAGCCACGGCGGCAGCGTGTACAGGGTTTTATTCCGGCGTGGGAACAAGAAATGAAGAGCGATGAGGGTTTTTCTATTTGTATTTTCGGGTGAAATAGTGGACGTTTATGTGAATTTGGACTGTTTTTGTCAGATAAGTGCATATTCGCCGTGTTTGTCAAAGATGACAAATGGGGCCGGGGTCTATATTTGGATCCAGAGGGTTTTCACTGAGTAACAACAGTTGAGGTCCTGGTGAAGCTCAGATCAATATCAGTGCTGTACTGAGAGATGAAACGCAGGGACAGGCCTATCATTTAACACAAAGCTCATTTATTTTTATTATACGCCTCTGAAAAGGTACTTGTCTGCTTTTATTTCTTTTATACTTATTTTCTGGCTTTTCCTCCTAAAGTTTCCTCTGTTTTTTTCTCCCTGCTTCTTTTATCTGTTGTAGAGCAACGTGGCCAAAAATGTTCTCTTCGTAAAAATATTCAGTTAATATCCATAATTAACATGATAAATGGCAGATCAGATAGAGTCCAGAGTGTGAAGCCAGACAGTTATATTTGGTTTTCAATTATTCATGAAGGACAGAACGAGTTGAAAATGAGGCAACAGGGCAAATATGTCATAAAAGATAAAAACAGCACACTTACAGTTTGAGATTTTGTCATTTAGGGATAATTCTGTCCAATTTGTTTGACGAAAACAATAGAAGCGAACATAATAAGATGGAATAACATTAAAGACGCAAGAAGATACAGATGTGGTGTCCGGTTTTGTCTTTATTTTCTTTCTTTATTTTTGATTTCTGCTACATATGTGGCCACTGCAACAGTTATGGAAATGAACGCAATGTGAGTTCACAGACAAGATGAAACAACCATAAGAAATGTGTTAATGCGCTCGCCAATACACAAACATTTCACAAATCTATAGGTCGAACATTGAAAATCGAATTATATTGAATTATAATGATAAAATGATGCTCAACATCAAAGTATGTTCAAGTAAAACCAAGGCGCAACAGAAGTGACATTAGAGATAAGAAGATGTAGCGAGAGAAAAACTCACCTGTAGTATTGGATGTAATGACTCTATCAAAGGAAATTTCAGTTCTTCAGACACAAGACGGAAACAACACAAGAAGAAAAATGTCATGAAATATACAACCAGATAAAAATGATGTAAGAAGACAAAAACACAGCTGTAGCCTGTGATTTCATGCTTTTTTTGTTCCTTTATTTGTCATTTATGTTGTGGATTCTGTATATTTAGCACTGTTTTCTGCAACAGAGACTCAAAATAAGGAGAACAGACTACAATACAATACAATAGAATACAGTAGAATACAACAGAATACAACAGGTTTTATTGTCATTACACCAGTTGTGCAACGAAATTGCAGGTGGTCTGTACCAGCGACCGTGCACTTACATTTAAATAACAACACAATAAATGATCGCAATCTGAATTCTTATATACAAGTTGAAAACAGCGTATAATATAGCCGCGATTATGAACACTGAGGCAAATGTAAGGATCAAATGTTGAGTCAACGTCCAAATACACACAAGTAAAATTAAGCGAAACAACAACTTGCATTTTATATAATATTATTATATGATTTAATATGTAAATAATATTTAATTTTTAATTCCAATTCTATACTTATATAAATATTTGTACTTGTTTGTGGTTCTATCTGTCTTTGTCTCTGCTCTTGCTTGTTGCATGTTGCTGCTGTTAACTGTGAAATTTCCCCACGTGGGATCAATAAAGTCATATTGTATCTTATTTTGTAGGAGTTAACTGACAATGTAAACAAATTAAAACTCAAAGACTAAAGAAAAGATACACATCATGATAACGTAATGTACTGTAACTAATAATAACCTGTTCATCCATATGGTTATTGTCTTGCCCGCCTGTCCTCGTCTGCTGTCCCCTTCCCACTGTCCTCTGCGTCTCTTTGTGTCTGTTTGAGTGACAGGCCTGAGGTAAATGTTATTTCTAAAAAAACAGGACGGCGGTTTCTCCCTGAGCGTGATATCATCTCGGTTTGTGCTGTCTGTGTGTGTGCATTTGTAGATGTGTGACATTCACAAGCCTCTATTTTCCGCTGAGGTCCTGCGTGGATGTGGGCAGCCGAAATTGGTCCCACTAGAACCGTCATTACCGTCTGTAAACAACACAAACAGGGACTTGGTGTCCTCCCTGTCTCCGTCCTTACTCTCCACTGTCTTTTACTCTGTGCATTTGTTCTGGTTTTATGCAGTATCTTCCCGTCTCCATCCCCTTTCCTTTTTCCTGTCTCTTGTTTATCTACTGTTCTCCATCCAACCATCCATCCTCAAGTCCCGCCTCTCCTTCTCTGCTCCTCGCCAGATGGTTAGTGTATCACTGGGATGACTACAGAATCAAAGATGCAACTCTTTTTTTTTCCCTCTGCATCGTTCCTTCTCTGCCTCTCTCTCTCTCTCCCTAGTCTAATTTTAGTGTCTTCCCACTGCGGGGCCTTTAATGCCAGCTACCATATGGTAGCAGAGAGCAGTTGGAGGTGTGGGGGAGCTTTTATAGGTGCGGAGAAGCACAGCTGCAACAATGCACGTCAGGGCTCAGAGTTTTTCATTACACTAATGTTACCCCTTCAATCCCCACCCACCCACCCAAACCCACTCAACTCCTTTTCCCTTCTCTTAATACGAAACCACAAATTGGTTGGGACTCTTTACTGGAAGGAGGCAATCATAAACCACACAGCGCCAGTGACGTGATGTGTTGGCGCGGTGCCCGTCACACGAGACAACATTCTCACAAATTAACAATGTTTCCTGTTTTCAAGTTAAATTTGTGCCTTTTTTTTGCGTAGTAGCTGTCAATTGTTTTGTTTGTCTTTGTGTCAGGCTGCAGTTAGAGCACCGAGAGGCCGGAACGAACACTTCAGGTTCACCTTTTAACGGTTAATTTGAGCTATGCTTAGACTGATCTAGAGTCAGATAGATGCTCCGTTTCAAATGAAGCCTAATGCATGTATATTTGCTTCATACATATTCCATGAAAAATGTGGATGTTAAAGGGTTAAACTCTTGTACATATGCTAAAAAAACACAATATTATGTTGGATTGCCTGTAACTTTGATTACAGGACACGTTCAACATGGCATTTTTTTATGGTATTTAATGCATATTCAGTCACATTTCCCTCCATCCACAGTTGCGTTCATTTTTCTCCCAGATCTTGTATTGATGATGAAGAGTCGGTGTAAAGTCTCACATCCCATCTTATCCCAAAAATTCTCATTGTGGTTCAGGTCTGGACTCTGTGGTGTCCGGTCCATGCTTGTAAATAATGTGTGATGCTCGTTCAGAATTTGAACCTGATGAATCCTGATTTCGTCCAATCTTTATCAAACCAATGGCTGATTCAGAAATGAGAAGCTACTCTGCATCAGTTAAAGGGTTAAAGAAACATATTCATCACTGCATTAATTAACATTATTAATATTATCATGAAAACCAAATCAATGGCGCTGCTAAAACCTTTTGGCCACATCTAAATATATTTAATTGGATTGCCTTTAAATCAAAATCAAATTTTATTTATATAGCGCCAAATCATAACAGAAGTTATCTACTGGCACTTTACATGTAGAGCTGGTCAAACCAGACTCTCAAGCCAATTTACAGAAACCCTTTAGCTTTGATTACATCATGAACTCATGTTGCATCATTTCAATAAGCTTATATTAGTTCACAACAATTATTGTTGAACCCGAGATCATAACTGCACCACCAGGCTTGTACTGTAGGCACTAGGCATGATGGGTAATCACTTCGTCTACCTCTGTTCTCACCCTGATGCACCCATCACTCTAGAACAGGGTCAGTCTGGACTCATCAGACCACATGACCTTCATCCAAAGAAACATTCCAGGAAATGAGAAGCTACTTAAAGCATCAGTTTGGGTTAAAGAACATGTTGCAGCTGAAACGTATTCAACACTGCATTAATTATCCAAAGGAAGGACCTGAGCTATTGGTTTAATTGAATCCATGTGGAGCCTTTTTTTTGGCCAGGATGTATAAAAATGTTACATTTTGCTTAAGCCATACTCCTTATTTTTATAAATCTTCATCTCTCCTCCTCATTTCACCTCTCCTCACATTCCCTTTCAAATGAAGTCAAATATGTACATATTGGCCTTAGTCTTCTTCTATTATAAGCCTAAATCTAACCCTAAAAGCATCACCGTTGAGCTGCTAGATGTTAAGATGCTAAAAAGTGAGGAATTAATTGAAACTTGAGGAAAATATATGTGCAAAAGCTCAATAATCCACAGCAGATTCTCCTCCGACAGCAAATTACGCAAAAATCTGAAGTTGATAAAGTGCAGTGTATCCTGAAAATGGCATATCCTGAATTGTGTTTTGGCACTGTTTGACAAAATGACAGATCCAGTATTTTCACAATAAATTATCTCGGGTGGATTTTAGCTTCGGTTGCTGAGCACTGTTGGAATTTTTTTTTTTTCCTTTTATGCAACTGCAGATGTTGGTTACCATAATGGCACAGTGGCAAATTGGCATAGTTTATCATATGAAAAATGATCGGGCCTCTTCAGTGGTCCGCATTTCTTGACTCAGTCTTTTTGTTAATGCATCCCATATCTCTGGCAATTAGGGTGACCTCTAATTAATGAAAGATGAGTTCACCAGGGTCAAAGCAATCTATTTTATGCTCTTTTTTCAGAGGGTAATTACGATCATAAACTATTAACGGACCATTAACTCTGGCAGGTAAAGCAAAGGCCAGTGCTTGGCATTTCTTTTACTACGGCTAATTACTGCAAAGGAAAATTCATATGATTATGAAACGTAAATGAACAGCCACAGCAGTGTTTTGTGGGTATTATAACCTTAGAGTTGGCAAAGACTAGATCAAATGGTCAAAGAAATGAAGCCAAATCCAGCGGCTAATGTAGGACGGCAAGAAAGAACGGATGAAGGAGTGAAGAAAAGCCTTTAGCTCAGAGAAGATTATAAGGATGGGAAAATATGGAAAGGAAAAACAAAGCACCAGTGTCAGAGAGATTAAGATACTGAGGACAAAACAAAGATTAAGAAAACCAAAAAAACTTACAAAGATGGCCCCTCTAGAGGCTCATGTGATGTACCTCGCCAAAATAACCCCCACTTCTGTCTGATCCTGACTGACGCAACACTTTCATCTTGTTGCTTCAAAATGCACCCCATCAGATGCCTTTGATGTGGATGCTCACATACCTGCATGACCCTCAAACTCTACACAAGAAAGCAGACCTCCTTGTTATGTCAAAGAGATTGAAAATAGCTGCAGTTTCTTTAGAAAAAAAAATTGATGTGCTGGAGCACCTCTTTGGGCGTAAATGTACTTGGGGCCACGGGAAGTGGTAGCGGTTCAGCGGTAATGAGCAAACAAGGCTAAGGTGACAAAATGGAGCTCACTTTTACCTCAGATTGGTGTTTTTGGCTCATTATAGACATCACATTTTTACCTTTAGGTTTGGACCCTCTGTTCTGTGATGATGGATATGGTATTAGATGCTGTGTTTTCTTTTAAATCTCTGCATTTCCCCTTTTTTTAATATATACATGCAACATAGTAGATTCTGGGAACAGCAAAAACTGTGGTTTAGAAGGAGCCTCACTTATTGAATATCTATGAGAAATGCAGACATGATTCATTTGCACATGTAAAGGTTCATTATTGTATTTCCAGTACAGCTGCATGATTTGGTTTAAGAGTCTGTGTTTATTATGGACAATATAGCAAATGCTCTTTGACTGTTTTTTTCTAATGCAAACAAATGTGTGATAATCTGTGACAACTCAGCTGTGCAACTGTCAGTCATTCTCAGGGTTTTCTTAACCCATATAGACCCAAACATCCCCCATCGACTAAAAACATCAGCTAATGTACAATGTTTCATACCTGATGATTGACTAATCTTATCAATACATGTACTGACAGTTTGTCATCTTTTCATGGTCATCAGATATGACCCAGTTGGACATTCAGAGGCTCCATAGTGAACATGGAAACACCATCATCTTCTACAACATTGGTTCACCAGTAAAACCCATGGAGTTGGATCAATGACAGTGGATGGACACAGCTGTTTTTTTATTCAGTTAAAAAGTGATTTTTTCTTCAGTTTTCTCTGTTTCTGATAAAATAACCTTCAACTTTACTTTGAGCTTTTATAAACATCTACATGATCAGTAAATTAAATGTAAAAACATACCAGATTTTTACTGAAAAATCAAAGATCATATTCTAAAAAATGGTGATAAATCACTTAAGAAAGGTTAAATGCAGAGAAAAATTTATTTGGGAACTGCCACAAAGTAGTACTGGGTCTTTATGGGTTAAATTAGTCAAACCAAGACAGATAGCGTCTTCGATAAGTGAAAAACTCCTTTTTTAGACACTGATTTGGAGATTCCAGTTTCTTATCAGCGCATGCAGCAAAATGATGCTGTGCAGTCTGAACCTTCTGTATGAGTTTGCTCTGCTAATATATTACTGTCTCCTTCTTCAGGCCAACCTGCCGCTCCTTCAGAGGGAACTGCTTCACTGTGCCAGATTGGCTAAACAGAACCCGGCCCAGTACCTGGCCCAGCACGAGCAGCTGCTGCTGGACACCAGTACCACCTCCCCCGTGGACTCGTCTGAACTCCTGCTGGACGTCAACGAGAACGGAAAGAGAAGGACGCCAGACAGGTCAGTGGAGTAAAACACATACAAGAGGAAACCATACTCCGGGATGTATTTGTAATTAAAACTGTGGAGCCTTTCACTGTATTGAATTGTGGGTGTGTGTAATATAAATCAGGATGTGCTGTAGAGTTTAAAAATGTAGCAGCTCCAAACATGAAAGCAGCTCAGGTTTTTACTCATCTGTCACATGAGCTCATGCATAAATCCCTTTGAGTCTGCATCACCATGAAACCATATTTTACACCACAGCCGCGAAACTGAGCCAACGTAAGGCAATAGTGTGATGCATTAATGTATGTATGGAAGTAAGGCGTCCTGATGCACTCTGTTGGACGTCTCAGCACCCAGCTCCTGGATGAGATGGGAAAATAGACCTGGGTGAAGCCAGACATGCACCAGCTGAGAAGAGAGACAGGGTCCATGAAAAGTGACAACCTGGAACACTTTGAACTGAGGTGGACATGTTCATCTTTAAGCAGTTGTTAATTTGCAGCATAGACTCTCTGTATTAGTCATTATAAACAACTGATCAGTGCTTTAATCTATATGACTATATTCTATTACTAGTAGGATATTAGCTAACAGTTCTCCTTCACTAAGTTACATTCAAGTACCACAACTTTGAAGTAAGTTGTGGTACTTGATTTAGAACTCTTTGTTTGTCATGTTTCCATAAAATGTTGAGCAAATTTTAAGTAAACTATTGAGGAAAACAAAAAAGGAAATGTAGATTATGTACATTTCAATAAAGGTGTCATTAAAAGTGTTACACACATTACTCTGTTAAATACAACAGCATCCTAAATTCATTCCTATTGAATTACTTATGCACCACACCTCATATTCTGAGGTAGAAATACTTATTATTAAGCTATTTGACACTGTTAACAATTGTAATTTGTGTTTTGTAACATAAGAATAGACACCATTTCAGTGCTACTAAAGAAGTTGTGTTGAAAAATAGTATTATTTATTTATTATTTACTTCTTTTAGCCGTTCCCTTCATTCTTTGCATCTAATTCTAACTAGGAGCATTTTTCTGACCCTGTTCAAGTTGTTTTTCTGCCTAAACGTAACCATGCTGTTGTCTAGATACATCCCACAAGTCAAAAAAGGAGACTCTGTATGTGACAAGTTGGGAGTGAGAAGGAATAGGATAAACGCACAAAATCCACAAGGTCAAAATACAATCAAAATGTCAACACTATAAAATGATCTGCTGAATAGATGCATTAGGCTTATTCATTAATGCCTTTTAGACTTTCTCCCAGAGGAAGAATTACATTTAGGATTAACGGCTGAAACCAAAGACATTATTGAATAGTATAAGGTAGGCTGTCTGCTCTGTTTTTCTTGTTTGGGCATTAAGGGCTTCAGAGGTCAAAAAAGGTCAGATGGATGCATTCAGCTGGGGTCAAGAACAGGTTTTAGCCTTGGTACAGTCATCGTATAAGGCCCATACTCAACAAAGCATATTAACATGATCAACAGCTTCCATACTTACAATCAACAAAGAGAAATTAGGAAGTTACCACAGAATAAGACCATAATAAGTCCCTTATAATGACTAATAAAGTATTACTAATAGGTAAGGTATAAGGTAACAAGCAACTACCTAACTCTGAATAAGTGTGCCTCAATAGAAAGTGTTACTTTTTTTTCAAATACTTTATTTTAGATTGTTTTTATAGGACAACAGAACAGTTACATACTTACAAAACAAGACGAGCTCGTCAACTCACAAGAAAGTTTTTCTGATGTGATTTTCTGTATATGTTTTTGACATTTGCGTACTCATTTACTTTCATCCTTGACTGAATGTGTGAAGTCTATAGTGATCTAGTTTACGTGGCCATAAAAATCCGATAACTGGGTGTAATCAGATAATTGTAATAATCAGATCTGATGCATTTACATCCACTTCAGAAATGCGATATTCGAACACCCTGGTTTGGACGCTCCAGAACATTATTGGATTTCTTTCGGAGTACGTATGTACATAGTGTTGGGAGACTCAAACCTCCTGTTGTGTTGTTGTTTTGACACGTAACTTCCATTTTCTACAATTTATTATTTTTTTTACACATGCGCAGATGTAAAAGAACGAAAGAAAACAGATTTAACCTGTATGCATGCAGGAAGATGTCGGAGTATTAGAGAGAAATCCAGGTGTGTTAATCTGATTTCTCATAATCAGATTATTGCCGTTAACTGATAAAACATATCAGATTATACTGATTACATGATCACTTCAATAATCTGATCATTCCAGAAATCAGATAATGATCGGAGCATTAGTGTGCATGTAAATGGGCTCAGTGTTCCCATCAGTTCATCTGGTTCACCAAAACATCACCATCGCTACAGTCTTTGGATAATGACTCAAGGTCCCCTGTGCTAATGAACAAGCTTACAAACATGCCTTCCAGGAACACATATTCCACAAAAGAAAAAAAAAGAAAAAACCAGCAGTCCCCACTGTAACAGCCGTCCTCAAAAGCTGCAAAAACCGCGAGCTTGTGTGCATGTTTTTACGACCAAATACTCTCAATGTAGTAACATTTATGCCGTCGAGCTGCAAAGCAACCAAAAAATTACATCAGAATATTTACAAGGCCTGCAACCAACCTTTAATAATAGAAGACATGCAGAGACACATACAAATAACATATATTTTGAGGATTATTAGACATTTTTTCATGGAGAGATATAAGTAATAAGGGGTATTTTTTTTCTGCGTTGTTGTGAATTTGTGCATGACTGAGTCCTGGGGGGCTAAAATATTTTTTTTAATACAAGGGATAGGAAAATGTACTTTTTATATTTGCTGAGGGACAAAAATACCGAATGAGATATTAATAATTTTCACCTCTCTTTTCCCCTAACAGTTGGATAGGCAGACTTTTTCTGTAATACCTGCATATTTGCTGGCCGTCTGGTGCACAGGGGAGTGAGCTGAGGGGAAAAGGTGTGCACGTAAAATGTGCAAGAGGGGAAAATATGTTGAGAGGAAGAAGAAAAAAAACAGTGAGCAGGCATCTGTATTCAATGAGAAAATGTGGTGTGTTTGTGTGAATGTTTGAGCGCATGTGTGAAGACAGGCTTCTCCATCCAGTGTGAAAGTGTGAGCGTGGTTCATGTGTGTTTATGTGGCTTTGTATGACTTTTGGTATATGTGTGTGTGTGTGTGTGTGTGTGTGTGTGTGTGTGTGTGTGTGTGTGTGTGTGTGTGTGTGTGTGTGTG
>JAPQRQ010000003.1:5651979-5662800 GCA_037367365.1 Apogon talboti
AGCTGGGATAGGCTCCAGTGACCCCCGCGACCCTAGTGAGGATAAAGCGGGTTCAGAAGATGAATGAATGAATGAATGAATGATAAATTTAGAGGTTCAGAAGTTATTAAACATCTTAGATCAGTAGATGCTTTGGGCTGCTTGTCAGTGTTTGGGTCTTTATGTGTCTTTAGGGGACCTGGAGAGAACATGCAAATTAAAAAGGCTAAAGTACAAACCACTGCACTATGCCACCCCTTTAGACCTGCTTTAATGTATGAAGTTTCAGATTTAATGACTCTGATGGTCAGTGATAGACATTTGTTTATTTACAGTCAGGCTGCACAACTTAGAGACAACTCCAAATGCATACAATGTGCTTTGAGTCCATTTTCTAGGTGATTAAAGGAAAATGCCAATAATACTGATGACTCTGAAATGTGATTATTTCGTACAATCTGTGACCAAAGGACCAAAGGAATTAGCTGAAGCAGAAAGCTTATTTTTCCCATACCTTGACTTACCTGGAAAACCAGCAATGTCAAAGGAAAATATACAAATAAGACAAAATTAAATTATGTTCCTGAATTGTACATTTTTATGTTATAACACTTAAATTTACATTTTGTAATATAACTAGTATAAACAAATCACAAATACTTACGAACCATAAAGACAATATAGCGATTTATATTTTCTATTTTTAAGACAGTTCACCTCTGCACTCGGTGTCACTGAATCCAAGACGTCACTGAAACTAGAGCCATTTCACTCCAATTCAGTTCATTGTACAGATCTCATTTACAGTCTGTGTTTATCACTTTGATGTGAAGCAGGTATCTAGTTTGTAATATATCCTATCATCATTATATCTCCACTAGCCCTCATCTCTTTAGCTTTGGATTTCAGAGTGACAAGACCATGTTTAAACTCATAATTGTTAACATTTCCACATTGAGACGTCTAAAAATGACTGTATGTGCTTTATTTTATATTCTTACATTATATCACATGCTTCCAACAATATGCAAATCTGAATCTGCAATAATAAAAAATCAACAGTATGCAAAACTGAAAAATCAACAATGTGCAATAATCGTAATCAGCAATACGGAATAATTAACAATAATCAATAATTAATGTGTAATAATCTAAAATCTACAATGTGCAATAACTACTGTACTTACCTCTCACTGTTTCTGTGTGAATGTGTGACTTGACTGAATGGAAGAGGGGTGGGGGCAGGGTGTGTGTGTGTTTACTAATTATTCTAACTCTTTTTTTATTTTAATATTTTGTATTTTATATTGTGTATTTTTTTACTCAAACACCGTCTCCATAAAGCACATCTGAATTTCATTGTGTATGCTCTCTGCAGGTCTGGAAAGTCTGGAAAGTATGGAAATGCTGTTTTCCAGACCTTGAAAAGTCTGGAA
Source organism: Apogon talboti (assembly GCA_037367365.1). Lineage (NCBI taxonomy): Eukaryota > Metazoa > Chordata > Actinopteri > Kurtiformes > Apogonidae > Apogon > Apogon talboti. The sequence continues at coordinate 5,653,395 of JAPQRQ010000003.1, forward strand.
TTTTGTGTGAAAGTCTTAATAAAGTATGGAAAAAAGTTTCTCTCATAGTCAATTTTTAGAGTATGTTCAAAGGCACATAATAAGATAAGAAATGCATGAGGAAAGCAAATAAAAAACTTGGCATGATGTCCCTAAGCGGTCGGTACTCGAATGATTCTAGTGAAACTTGTTTGTGTGATATCCATGCACTTTTGTGATTTTTATATGTTTTGAAAACGTTTCTGTCAGTAAAACATAATTTACTGCAAATTATGCATCCATTCATTCATACATTTATCAAAATGAACGTCTCTACTACACACAACAGGTACAACCTCAACCATAAAAGTAGACAGGCAAGTATAAAAGTACATGAAGTCAAGGTCTTGATGAAAATAATAACAGTTTTGAAAAAGTCTGGAATTTTTTTTGGATAAAGAGTAAACACCCTGTCTGTGTGTACAATGACAAAAAAGGAATCTTGAATCTTGAAATCTACCATCGGTGTAACAACCCACCCAGTTCAGTCACTTGTCATAGTGTTACTAATGTTGTTTCTTTAGACCTTTTCACTTTTGTCAGATACATTTTTTATTGGCAGTGATGGTCATAACATTAACTCCCATGATCCAACGCTACTTCACAATGGGAAGTAATTATGTAGAGAGAAATTACACAGTTTTTGTATCAGCTTAGTAACAATAAACAGCTGTAAATATTCAGAATTGATCCATTTTGGTTACATTCCCACAATGGCGTCCTTGAATTTATAAGACAAAACAAAAACAAAACCCAAACTGCAATGACACAGACTTTGAAATAAACACTTGTCTTTCTTCAAACAGAACCAAAGAGAATGGCTTTGAGCGGGATGGCGCCCTGCACCCAGATGTTCACCCCAGCAAACGGCCCTGTACCATAAGCCCCGCCCAGCGCTTTAGCCCATCCAATGGGCTCAACTACCAACCAAACGGCTTGCCCCACCCCGGCCCCCTCCCACCGCAGCACTACAGACTGGACGACATGGCCATCGCCCACCACTACCGCGACACGTACAGGCACCCTGCGTCCAATCACAGGGAGATCCGTGAGAGAGCCCGACCCATCGGTGAGAACATGGGGGGTGGAATTATGGGATGTATGTGATTGACTGAACTGCATTAACGCATCGACATATGTGTTTGCATCAGCTACAGCTCAAGATGGAATCAAAATATATTTTTTATATCATCTTTGCATAGGTTAAAAAATCATTAATTACATTATAAATATTAGTAAAGGCCCTAAGCTTCAGTAATGAGTGATTTAATATTCATCAGCAGGTTGATTCCTTCTCTTTAATCCTTTACTGAAACATGTAACTGTGGATAAAACAGCAGAGAACTGGTTTAAGTCAAAGCCCAGGTCGGTTTTTATTATATATTTGTCTGAAAATTGGCCCGTTTTTTAGAACAAACAGCATAAATGAGATTCTGAACAGTAGTGCAAGAGAAACGGTTATGTGAAGTAAAAATGAAGCCTTTATTTGTTAGTTTATTATTTAATTTGGTTTTTTAAAGAAGGACCTGAGAATTCTACCCTTTCATCATCATAATGAATCATATTATATTGAATCACAAAAACTGCATCGCATAAAAGGGTTCTTGCTTTATGCAGATCTTTAATGGATGGAGTATTGGTAATGCTTTCATATGTTTGTTGGACAGTCCTTGGATACTGATGTGGTTTCAGGTTTTGGGACATAAAAAGATTCCGTCAAGGCCTGTACCCACAGGTTTCACACTGAGCTAAAAAAAAAAAAAAGAAAAAAAAAAGAAAAAGGAGACGTATAAAAAGGATTGAGTATAGAAAAGTAAATAGTTACACCAGTTGCATCATTTTAACATCATTTTCTGGCTTCTTGTTTCTTTACAGCGCACAGAGATCACAAAAACTGCAACAATAATGATTAGGATCATTGAGTGTCCTGCTCAGCCTCACTTAGCTACATGAGCCGTTTGATAGAGTTGAAAGAAAAGCCCAAAACAAAGGCTGCCAAACCTGAGGGATAAAGAAATAAACTGCCACATGAATGAGAGTACGAAACAAAAAAAAAAACGTTGAGGTACTTTGTTTTTTTTCTGTATAGACTAAACTTTGATGAAGCTGAAGTATTGACTTTGCTCAGGATGAAAACAGGAAAGACATTTACTACGGCTCAGTCTGTGATGGATGTCTATCGGACTAGAGCAGAGGTTTAGTTCAGAGCCACATTCAGCCCAATTTGATCCTAAATGACCAAGGACCAGTAAAATCCCATCATAATAATCTAGAAATAATAATTGTTTTAGAGTGAAAAAATAAAAATTACATGATGAAAACATGACTAATCTGAACAACCATGTACAATGTGAAATTTCTTGAATACAACAAGTGCAATTTCAACAATATTATGCCACAGTTTATTATTAACACAACTCAAAGTGGATCTACAAATGCACAACAAGATTTAGTAACAGGCAGAATATTGTTAAAAATATATTTATTTTTCTTTAGAAATTTCAGTTTGTTCATATTTGTTCAGGTTATTAACATTTTATTGTGAAAATGTAAATATTTTCATAATGTAATTTAACTTTTTCACATTAAACCAAGGAGAAAATGTGAAGTTGTCATTACTTGTAAGTTATTATTTTATAGAGATTTACTTGAGAACTAAAACAAGTTCAACACCCTTGATGTTTGATGTCAGTGTCATTTTTTGCTGCAAATACTTCATGTTGTGGGCCCGACTGGACCGTTTGGGGGCCAGTTTTGGCCCGGGAGCTGTATGTTTGACACCTCTGGACTAGAGGCTCAGGGTGGGGAAAGAGATATCTAGGAGGAGGAGTAGAAGAAGAAGAAGAAGAGGGGGGAGAGAAGTACCAAACAGGAACCAGCATTGATGGGAGAGTAAGTAAGTGATGGTGTCAGTTGCTCTTTGTTTACCTTTCTGTCCGTGTCCACATGTGTCCACAGGTATGCACACAGGGACCAGGCAGGAGGAAGTGATTGACCACAGGCTGACAGACAGAGAGTGGGCTGAGGAGTGGAAGCACCTTGACCATGTAAGAAAAGTAATAACATTTTTATTACTATACTATACTTCATATACTGTTGTGTCTCTGTAAGTAACACATGGAGATAATGGCTACAGTAGTACTACTGCTGTTGAAAGTATTTAACCACTGTGTACAAAAAGAATGTACTGCATGAAATAACTCCATCGGTAGATTTGGTGTAAGAATTGTGTCTATATGTGTTGGCATGTTTGCATGTTAACCCTTTAAGTGCCAATATTGCAACAAGCATCATGAACAACTGAATGAAACAGACAGCTTTTTGAGTCTGAAGGGTTAATATGTTGGGTTTTTTTGTGCTTTAAGACATTAAGAATATATGTCAATGTCAGAAATGTAGTGAGAACAGAAAAGAGGACAGAGAGTAACAAAAAAAAATGCAGGAAATTAACTGAACACAGGCAGTGAATCCAAAAAGGATAAAATAACTTAACAACAGTAATTAAAAACAAGGCTGTTAAAAGATGTTAATCAGAAGTAAAACGTTTACAGGTATCATTAAAAGTGTCCGTAAGGTTTATACCAACCCTGAGTGGAAACGACACACCAGAAAGGTGGGTTGAATCTAAGGGCTTCTGGTCTGATCCAAAAAGAACACACTTTGTTGCACACATTGGTTGCAACATCGGGCTCAGATAGGGAGGTGAGTGTCCTAAAAAGTGTTATAAATGAGCAGGAACCAGTGAGTCTGCAACCAGGGATGTTTGGTCAGAGTGGAGACGACGGTGGTGTGTTTTAGATGCATTTGTAACAGATCGAACCGCAGATGGACAGAGTGTGTCAAGTTCATGAAGTGTTTGTCCCTGTAATCAAACACGGGATGGACAGTCATTTCAATTAGCATATGGCAGTAGGTGTAGAAGAACAACAGCATAGTGATAAGACAAGACAAGACAAGACAAGACAAGACAAGGCAAGTCAAGGCAAGATAAGATAAGATAAGATAAGATAAGATAAGATAAGATAAGATAAGATAAGATAAGTTAAGGTAAGATAAGTTAAGGTAAGATAAGATAAGATAAGGTAAGGTAAGATAGTTTATTTACCATTTCTACACATACTTAGGAATTATTATGCAGAGGTCTGTCAGAGTACAAGTATAAAAGATTAAAAGATACAGAGTAAAAGGCATAAGATATAAGCAGTGTAAAAAAAAACAATTAAAAGACAATAACACTTGTAATAAATCTTATTCATGTGATAATGTCCAACGTGGAACTCAAACCACACAGATTGAGTTTTAAAAAGCTGCAGTTTGAAAATAGTGTGTGTTGTCCCTAGTTTAGACTGAGCTTAAGCTTAGGTTTTTTTCTAAATTGTCCTGAAAGACTAAAGATTGAAGTTACAAATGCATCAACCTGACCAGACTTAACCCTTAATAGTCCCTGGACACACCCGCGCCTCCAAATCACAAACCGATTTAAGGTGATGTATCAGCAGACGGAGCGTCACTGAGTCGTCATTTCTACTGGTGTGGAAAGTGCAGACGTCAAAGGAGTACTGTTGAAAGGCCAAGTAAAACCAGACTCATGATACACAGTATAAACATGATTTGAAGCAATATTGTCGTCGCATTTGGTGCATGTTATGTGCAGGAAGACACAGTAAAAACGCCGTCTAAGGGAAGTACTTGAAAAAACGAGCATGTATATATTTATCCCAATATAAATATATGACATTTGTTATTATTGTTTTAACATCCCAGACACCTGTTAGAGAAGAAACACCTGAATTCAACGTGTCCCAATACTTTTGTCCATATTGTGTATGACTTAGGCAGTTATGCTATCCAGCATGTTTACATGTTGTAGTTTTTATACTAATATTCATTATCACCCCTTGTACCTATTAAATGAGAAAATACTATACAAAGCAAACGAAGCCTAAGTTTATTGTGAATGAAGGCGTTGATGTCTATGTGTGAACTCAGCGCCATCTCCGTCTCCCACAGCTACTGAACTGCATCATGGACATGGTGGAGAAGACGAGGCGCTCGCTCACGGTGCTGAGGAGGTGCCAGGAGGCCGACCGCGAGGAGCTCAACTACTGGATCCGACGATACAGCGACGCAGAAGAGCTGAAAAAGGGCGCTCCTAGTGGGCAGTCGAGGCAGCAGAGCCCCGCAGCGCAGGACAACGCAACGCCAGGTAGGACGGTACACACACACACACACACACACACACACCGACTGATGCTTTACGTCAGTGATTCTATTGATTACTCCAGTAGAAGTACAGATACTAGTAAAAAAAACTAGTAAACTTACGTAGCTACCTTACCTCATCTATAAGTGTAAAAGTACAGACTCTTATGAATATACAGTAAAACAACAATGAAAATGAATGAACCTTTTTTGCAGTCGGTCTGACGTTGGTGTATGTGTATCTGTTTAACTATTACTATTAGGAGTAATTCAGTACACATATTAGATTCAAATGTCGGGGGTAAAAGTAAAAAGATGTCCGAAAAATATATACTAATGTAAATTTAGGTCTACAATGTTATCACGATAAACACTTTTATATCAGTTTATATCAATAATTGTTCTGATAGATGTCATATCAGTATTTCTATAAGTTTAAAGCCTGCCAGATTTTGTGATTTCAAGCTAATAGTAAAAGATGATCAGCAAGATAAAGACATAAAAAGAAGTATAAACACTTCACAAGATGTAAGTAGAGAAAAAAAGCACATGTAGTTTTCCATGTAGTAACTCAGGGTTTATTTTGTTCATTTTGTATCAATCTTTTTATAACATTAAGTTAAAACTCTTATTCAAAAAGACTAAAAGAGCAAAATATACATGAATGAAACTAATAAAAATAAAAATACACTGAAGCATTTGTGCTTTAACTGTAACTCTTGGTATTACTTTGTGTTATTGCTAACTTATTGCCAGTTTTTTATTATTTTTGTTTATTGTTGTCACTGATCTTTTAACTGTTTTTCATTATGGTGTGTGCTGTCGACCTCTTTGCCAAGTCGCCCTTGTAAAAGAGATCCAATCTCAGTGGGACTTTATCTGGTTAAATCAGACTCACACTGACTATAAAAATAAGTAAAATAGATAAAAAAAATAGATAACAATAGGTAAAAATAGATGAAAATAGGTAAAAATAGATTAAAAAATTGATAAAAAATAGATAATGATAGGTAAAAATAGATGAAAATAGGTAAAAATAGATTAAAAAATAGATAAAAAAATAGATAACAATAGGTAAAAATAGATGAAAATAGGTAAAAATAGATAAAAATAGTACCAATAGGTAAGAGTAATAGAATAGAATAAAAACGAATATTAAAACCACTAAAATGAATATAAAAACCTCTGAATCTGTACAATATTGTACACTATGTCTCAGCAGCAACAACTAAAGCTGGTGGTGTTTGTACAGCAGCAACATGAACAAGATAAAGTGGTAAAAGTGACTGCAATCAGCAGCATCATGATCTGCTTTAAGGTGCAAGGAGGACAGTACATGGGGACAGGATATAAAGGTTAAATAACAAAAAGTTAAAATGTACACAACTGTGTGCAGCTGTGTTACTGTGTTCCTTCCTGTCTCTTCACTCTTGCTGACGCCTAAACTCTCTGCCTTTTTTTTATCATCCCCAGAAATTCACCGGGAGCTGCTCCACCGGCCTGTGTCTGGTTACGTCCCCGAAGAGATCTGGAAGAAAGCCGGTGAGCTACACTTTTACGCCCGCCGCCGCTTATACGCCGCTTCATTCTCCGTCTCTTCAATTGGAGCGACTGGGCTTTGTAGAAGTCAAAGCTGCCTTTTTTCACCCACATGACTCAGGGCTGGAAGTGGATGAGAGACGCTTATTTAAAGTCCGCTCTCCCCTCTCATCCCCGAGTCGTCAGCCGTCTGCAACCTCCTGCCCTGGCAGACTTGAATGGACGTGTCAGACTACACTAAGAAAAATCATTTATATTTGATTCGGCGAGACCTTATAAGAGAAATAAGAGTTTTACCACACTCTCCAGGCTCCAAATATGATGTCAGATCGTAACACAATTTTACTGCGCCAGTCAAAGAGGGGGGACATAAGTAGCTTTCACAGCTGGTCGGGTCCTTCTGCTCTGAAAAGTCCAGTAGCAGGACTTGATATCTTTTTGCTTTTGGCACTTTGGTAATCCCCTCAGTGATAAAGACGTCACAGCTTTTCTATTTAACCAAAGTAGAATTGAAAAGGGGAAAATTTGTAGAAGCAGTTAAGATCAAGCACTGAAACTAGCCTATTGCTTTAACAGCTTTCATTAAAATTTCAGAGTACACAAACAGTAATCTCTCAGTTCACGAGCGCAGCTAAGATCACCGTTATCGCCGTTCTGAAGAACTGCGAGAATATTTTCACCGAGCCTGAGAAATCCACTTTGTATTCACCGTCAGTGATACAGTATATCTGCCTTTAAACCCCTCGGAGAAAAGAAATTGTCCCCTTGCTTGACCAAGCATGATGTGTGAGATACTCAGAACAAGTAATATGCATTTAAATTGAATTGGGTATCACCATCGGGACTGTGCCTTGCTCTCCACTTCTCTCCTCCCCTCACCAGCTTTGATCGATCTTCCATCTAAGGCATTTGGTGTGTAATCACAATTCCATGCACAAGGCATATATCACACGACACCAGGGCAATTTCCATGACTTCAGGCAGCGCAGTAGGTTAAAGACAAAACCACCCTGGTTTAAAAATCTACCTCCGTCACCACGGAAAGAAAACGTCTCTGTTTTCAGAAAAGCACACGTTCAGTCCGTCTACAGAAAACAGTCTTTTAAGCATTTGTCATACAAGTGTGAAATGAAGCAGATTTGTTTGACATAAAGCTCTATTTACCTTTTGTTTTGTGGGATAAGTGGCGTGGGCCGTTTGTATTTTTTATTCTCTCTGCATCCTCCTCTGTATTTTCGCCGTCCTCTCCACTTCGGTCACATACATCCCGACTGAGGAGAGACTGATTTAAATGTGACCCGGGAGGATTGCAAAATAGGATTTTTAACACAATGAAGTGCGGTGCTGAATACATCTGTTTGAAATGGGCAAAATGTTTACAGTTGGTGATAAATATTCAAGCACCTTGCGCGGTGTCCTACCGGTTTCCCACTTCCCCTCTCCGCATGGGCCTCTGGGATCACAATGGAAATGCATAATTTAAATATAAATTGCCTGATTTGCATACACAATTAGTCAAGTTACAGGCTTGATGGGAGCAAACAAAAAAGCCCTCCTTTTGCTTTGACGTTCGGTTGGAATTCCACCGCTTAACACCCGCGCGGCAAGGTTATTCATTCCACAAAACAAGTATAAAATAACACATTGCCGCAGCTTAAAAGCACATTTTCTGAGTGATTACCTGGAATTAATTGGCTCATGCTGTTGTCTTGAGGATATTTTTAAGTTCAAAAGGAAAAAGGTTGTTTTTTTTATTGTAAAGATCATTCAACTTTCCGTTTTAAATTAAGAGATCACACTTGATTAACAGTAGAAGAAGGTACTCCTCACACACAGACGTAGGTGACTGAGAGAATATTATGTCGTAAAAGCATGAATAATTGAATCAAGGCTGGTTCTGTACCCAGTACGCTACGTTTACAACCACTGGATTAGATATTAGTGTTGTTCTTTTTATTTATATGGCTCAGATGCCGAGGTTTCATATAAGGAGTCATTTTTTATTTTAGACTTGGCTTTCCCATTGAGTAAAGGAAATGGATTTACCATGGCTGTGTTTTACATACATGTTTTAACACATATTGTTTACGTGGAACTAGTGTTAGATGTAAAGCTATAAACCAATATGCATGTATTAGGGAACATCCTCTAGTTCACAGGTGTCAAACATGTGGCCCGGGGGCCAAAACCGGCCCGCCAAAGGGTCCAATCCGGCCCCTGGGGTGAATCTGTAAAATGCCTAAATTACACTGAAGATATTAACAATCAAGTGTGTCAAAATTGTTTCCAATCTCAAGTGGATCAGACCGGTAAAATAATATCATAATAACCTAGAAATTGTGACAAACACAAAATTTTCTCTTTGTTTTAGAGTAAAAAAGTTAAATTACATGAAAAATATTTACATTTACAAACTAACCTTTCACAAAAAATAAATAACCTGAACAAATATGAACACCTGAAATATCTTTCAGAGAAATGCAACAATATTCTACTTGTTAATAAATGTTTTGTGTATTTTTAAATCCTCTGTAATCTATAAGTTTTAATGTACATGTGTAAATATTAAATTGAGGCATAATATTGTTAAAATTGCACTTCAATTCTTCTTAAGACATTTCAGGTTGTTTGTGTTATTCACATTTCT
>JAPQRQ010000003.1:5662900-5673862 GCA_037367365.1 Apogon talboti
CCATTGTACGCGCTTTGAGTATGCGTTAATAGAAAAGCGCAATATAAATCTAATCCATTATTATTATTATTATTATTGTTGTTATTGAATCCATTTTATGAATACAAAATAGTTACTATTTTAAATTATTTCAGCTCTTCATCACATTATCTATGAATGAACGCAGATTCCATCACAGAAATTTAAGAGAAAACCTTCAATAAAACCCAACAGATGAATATGTTCCACCGCCATCAGTGAAAAGACGTCTCATATACCCATACTGATATTGGTCAGTATCAGCAAATATCATCTACCACTGAGAATGTTTACATGACCATCGAAGTCTGGTACCGTGGAGTAATCAGATAACTGTAATAATCAGCTGTAACGCATTTACATGTAATTAAGAAATGCGATAATCGAAAAAACCCTGGTTTCGACTCACCAGTTGGAGTACGTAGTAATGGTAGACGTAAACTATCTGTTGTCTTCCGCTGACGTTTGACTACGTAACTTCTGTTCTCTACAATTTTCTTTGTGTTTAATTGTGACCTGTATACATGCAGGAAGACATCGGCGTAATCAAGTGTCTTAATCCGATTTGTCCTAATCAGATAACTGCCATTATCTCCAGAAGTCGGATAATGATGGGCGTATCGGTGCGCATGTAAACAGGCTCATTGATAGTGATGTCCTACTGATTCATCACTAATGTCTACAGAGGTTTTTACATTGACAGCACTTGGACAGCACTGTACAATGTGTTACATTCACCCTTTGATCAGTGAATGTGTCACTAGGATCATCAGAGTAATCCAGGTTCTGCATTAGATAAACCAAGAACAGTAACAGATATCAGATCCAGTCCATGTGGTGTTGGAGAACCCTTGGGTACGGGTATACAGTGGTGCCTCGTGTATCGCGGGGGTTACGTTCTAAAAATAACCCGCAAGGTGAAATCCGCAAAGTAGTCAGCTTTATTTTTTACAATTATTCTATCTGTTTTAAGGCTGTAAAACCCCTCACCACACACTTTATACACTTTTCTCAGACAGGCATTAACATTTTCTCACATTTCTCTCTTGTTTAAACACTCTCAAAGTTCAAACCTTCATAGATTTTAAAAAATAAGTACAGTAACACATTCTGTACTGTACAGGAGACACGGCACAGAGGAGATTGATTGACAATGGTCTACAGTCCCTTGCCCAATCAGGACGCAGAACACACTGCGCGTTCATACGCTGTAAAAAACAACATGCAAAACTGCACAAAAAAAAATCGACGAAACAGCGAGGCCGCGAAAGGTGAACCACGTTATAGTGAGGGAGAACTGTATGTCATACTAATCTAATTTAAAAGATGCTGCATGATTGGTAAAGTTGTTTGATTCATGTGTGACAGACCAGTAAATGCATCACTGTGTTGTTTCATATGACAGTGTGTTCTTATTGAAAGGACATCAAACAGTCCCAAAGAGCAGATGATATACTGGACACTACATTGCAGGTACGGGAGGCTTGACTTCCTCTGTATCCACACTCTTTCCAGAAGAGGCAGTGAATGAGGTGAAGCGTCAGGCCATGTCAGAGCTGCAGAAGGCCGTGTCAGAGGCCGAGCGCAAAGCTCACGAGATGATCAGCAGCGAGCGCGCCAAAATGGAGCGCACGGTAGCCGAGGCCAAGCGGCAGGCTGCCGAGGACGCGCTCTCCATCATCAACCAACAGGAGGACTCCAGCGAGGTACCGGCACACACTCTGATTAAAACAGCGGTATCTTGTAGCATCATGGTTACGACGTTGTGTTTTTCTTTGGCGCCACTTTGACTCTATTTGGTTACCATCCCAAATAACCCAGATATCTTTGGTTATTCTTACAAAGGTAACATTATTAACCTATTGGAAGAAAAATTACATACTTTACTTTTACTTTCACACAGATGTACAGATGTGTGTAGAAACTGAGGTAGTGATTCAACTTCTTATCTGCAGTCAAAATGAAAAAGTACAGGCTCTGAAATGTATAAAAGTAACATGTCTTGTCACATATCAGAATCAGAATCCTTTATTAACCCTGGGGGGCAATTATTGGATGTTACAGTCGCTCCATTCAAGTATAATAAAAAAAAAGTAGCAGAAAAGAAATTATTAATACAAAAGAAATAAATGTGTGTGTGTGTGTGTGTGTGTGTGTGTGTGTGTGTATATATATATATATATATATATGTGTGTGTGTGTGTGTGTGTGTGTACAAAATTTACATATTAAAACACTCTATAAAGAAAAAAAAATAGAACAGCAATTTGTACAATATGTACTAGACAATATATTATCAATATGATAATTAAAGAAATACACATAATAAGTGTGTAAAAATGTTAAGCTGTTTAGAATCACCGTCCAATAGGCCATGAGCTAATGTGAAGGTGCTGTGTCCATCGTCCTCTTCATCATTGTCGTCTTCATCATCATTAGTAATTTCCTCAAACACCTTCTCTGATGAACCTACTGGTCAGATTCATTTCAAATTTTATATGTAACTTCCTTGGGACAATATCTACAAAGTTTGTTCATCTCATTTCATTTTCCATATCATTTTAGAATCTTGTTTTGTTCTTTACATTGTTTTTGTGTTGTTACATTTTTCCCTACATCTGTGGGGTTGTGTTTAATATGTGTTATTGTTCCATCCATTAAGGTACAAATTAAAGTGCAACGATGCAAAATGAAAAATCAACACTTCCCATCTTATGCAGAGTAATAATCCTGTTTTGAAAACGTAGCTTAGCAGGTAAAGATATTAAACATAACAAGAATAAAAGAAAACCCAAGTAAAGTGGAGGTACGTGTAGGTTGTGTTTACTTTCCACCTCTGGTGCAGGTCATCCATTACCGTACATGGATTCGATAGAGTCAGTAGAAAGAAGAGCAGGGTTAATGGGGCTTCTGTCATCATCACTTTACTCCTCTGCTTTTTTCTCCCATGTTTAAAATCTGCTACCTATTCATCTGAGAGGACATAAAGAAAGACGCTTTCATTTGCTAATCATCATCGGAGACCTTAACATTTAATCAGTCTGGAGTGAAGGAAATATGGCTTACATCTGACATTAATCGCTCAAGTAATGTTTATGAGCAGGACGCGCCCAAGGGGAGAACTTTCAGAAGCTGTTTATAACCTTGTTCTCCTGTTTCCTGTGGATACGCAGCCGTCCTGACACCCTCCCTGTGGTTAATAACATACATATAAGAGACTCTAAGTGATGGGCTTTGATGCGTCTGTGGTTTGTTTTAAGCTTAAGTGATAAAAAAGGCAGATGTTTGTTTGATCGTGTGCACGTTGGTACGCTGATATCTGCTGCTAATCTTCACATTATGTTTGTTACTTCAATATGTGATGTGAGAGTTTCCTCTTATTCCCTTTAACATTTGATAACGACCTTCAGTTTGATAGAGGCACAGAGCAATCTGGGGTTTTCATTACAGTCTGAATAATTAAAGGTTGGTGTGGTTTAGTGAAGTTGTAAGTCTCATCAGTGCACTCTACCTGTTTACTCCGGCAATACTTTTGTACTTCAGACTGTATAGGAAGGTGGTCCATTCACATTGCACTGAATGGAGTATTTTCCTTTTCACATTAATGCATTATCCCTTTTTCCAAAATAAAAGGGCAAAAAACATCTTTTCTTTGCCATTTCCATAACCATTTAACGATGAGAAACTTGCAAAATCATATTAAGTATATTACACAGGTCTAAGGCACTGAAAAAGGATGGTGTTTTTTTGGTTTTTTTTAAGGCAAACAGAAAATGTAAAAGTAATAACGTTATTTCTTTTATGCATCTTTAAAGAAGTGAATCTACTGATAAACATATACTTCAAACCTGGACTGCCTGACCAACTGTGCATCCTGCTGCTCCGTGATGCATTTGACTTAACATCATCTCCACTGTTTGTTTCCATCAGAGCTGCTGGAACTGTGGACGTAAAGCCAGCGAGACCTGCAGCGGCTGCAACACAGCACGCTACTGCGGCTCCTTCTGCCAGCACAAGGACTGGGAGAAGCACCACCACGTCTGTGGCCAAACCCTCCAGGCCCAGCAGCAGCAGGCCAGTCAGCAGCAGGGAGGGGTCCCCGGGTCAGAGACCCCCGCTCCCATCAGCTCCTCCGCCTGCACTCCAAGCAGCGGGACCGGGAGTCCGGCTGCTACACCACCTGCTGCTACCCCTCGCTCATCCACCCCCAGCACCCCATCATCCTCCGCCCTGGACGGCGCACCACGCTAAAAGACTCACACTACAGGGGGACGGAGGCCGAGGCCTCGGGGGCCCCGCGTCCCCCAACCCCACAAACAGCATGACTGTCTACATTGCCCTGCACAGATACTAAGCTAATGTGGCTAACAGGAAGTGACGGCAGTGTAGTGGTAGAAGTAGGAGGAGGTCCATAATCAGGTCATATTGACTTGCCATGACTTTAAAGAAACACAAAGATATTCTTTGTTTTGAATGAATGAATTTAAATATTGACGCCATTTTATCGTTACACTTGCTATTCTTGTTGTCCGTTTGTTGTTGTGCCCGTTGTTGTTAATGTTGTCATTGTAGTTTATCTTCTTTTCTTCTGTAAATATTAAGAGACTGAACTCAGATAGCCGTGAACTCCACAAGTATATCTGACCGCCCCTTTTTTCCACGTTTTCGTTCTCCATCCTTAACTTAATGCTTATTTCCTTCCTGTATCTGGGACATGAAGAATAGTCAACCTCAAAAAGTCGTTAAACCAAGGGAACATGAGACAGAAGTCATCAATACTCTATGTAAAGACAGATATTAGATATAAATGTGACAAATGGACGGATAAAGGCATCGACTGCCTGGCGAGGGGAGGGAGCTGGACTGGATCTGTGGCCCGCAGACCGCCAATGAAACAGGCAGATGTGCAGCAGATTGCAGGGAGAGCCAGCTGTTCAACCAATGTCACTTCCCTCTCACTTGTAATAATATCCAGGTCAGTGGGCTGGGAAATATAAATGCGTCTCCCCGAATGATGTAAAAGCAAAGAATTCTTGGACGTGATACAAAACTTTGCCCGGCGCACACGCGGAGGACGTACGGACTATGATCCGCACGCGTGCACTCGGCAACAGGAAGTGAAGTCATCACCCCGCCCCCTTTCCTGGCTGAGACTGTGGACTCGCTGTGACAGCTCAGCCCCCGTGGGCCCAGAGCTGAAAACACCCACAGTCGTATTCTGCACCCGACACGCCCCTGCTGTCTCAACTGGAAGACGACACTTTCATCTTTATTCATGTTCTTTTTCTGTAGGTGTCATGGTGTTAAAGACTTCTGTCCTGTGGTGTCACCGATGGTTATTTATTGTATATGTGTTGGACAATTGTGACAATGCATAGAACTCCAACCAGTCACAACTCTTAAGTCTTTCATTACTCTCTCTAGCTGGTGCAAAAAGAGATAAAAAAAAAAAGAAGTGTTATTTTTTGTTTTCCTTTTTTTCTCTCTGAGCTTCTTTTTTATTCCGTGTGTAAGTGGTAGATCTCTCGTAGTTCTATAAGTTTTACTTTGTCCTCAAGAAAAGACACAAGCTATATCTCAGAGCTGCTACTCGACTCCGACACAGAACTTTTCTGAGAACTAGCATGTTGCGCGGAATGCTAACCTAAATGTTTTGTATAAGGGACATACACAAATGTATTTGCACTGTCACAGAGGTTATTTTGGCATGCTTCTTTTTTAGTTGTGTTGTCGGTATTTGAGCCATAATTCATCAACCATTTTGTATGTAGTGATTTTTTCTTTTCTTTTTGTTTTTATGGGTTGAGGGAGTTGAAAAATGTAAAAACGCCAAACCCACTTCTTTTTTGTCCGCATACTAAGTAAAGCAGCCATAATGTTTTGTTTCTTTTTTTAATAGTTACAGACAGTGCATGCACATTACTGAACGTTTGTTAAATAACTGTTATTTTTTAGAAAAAGTGAAAAAAAATAACCAAAAAAAATTTTAAAACAGGAAAAAAAAATATTCTAACAAACTAACTTTCCAAATGCAGAGGTGTAGACTCCGATTGACAGCTTTAACACTGCAAAGCACCAGGTAACACACAGTATTAACACAAGAGATAAACAAAAAAAAAAAACACCAAAAACAGCCAAAGACTGACACCAAGGACCAAAATCCTGATTTAAACAATTTTCAAGAAGAGGTTTGTTCACATGAACATCTGGTTATTTATTTTTACTGTTTTCATTCACAGTCACACAACAAGGAAAAACACACAAACAAAAAAAATCAGTGTAGTAAAAGTTATTTATTTTATCCGTTTTCTGAAAAGAGTAAACAGTGGCACTCATCTAGTGTTGTGAAATGAGAAGGTGTGAATGTTTCACAGCAGCGTCACGTTTTAACTGGAGCAATAATAACCAATGTGACATGAACGCGAAGAACTTTCCCAACGCATTTGTTTCTTTGAGTTTTTTTGTTTTTCTTGTTTAGGCATTTTCTGATCACACACATGTCAGATTAAATGCCCATTTCAGCTTTAAGCAGTTCTACGTTTTCTCAAAGAGGTTGAATGTGAGACTGGGCTTTCACACCAATGCCGTTTATTTTCTATTTATTTATATCAAACTATATTCTTTTTTTGTTTGTTTTTTTTAAATCCGTTGCATCTTTATTGTAAACTTTCAGTGTAAATCAAACAAACCTCTCATTCGCAGTAAGAAAGCACTTAACCCGACGCACACAAACGCTCCGTCCTCACCCTGAACACCTTGGTGCTACACAGAAGCGCGTTACAAATTCTGACCTCAAGGAACAAGTGGAGGCCCACAAAGGTCCTGGGTAGTTGAATACTTCCTCATCTCTCCCTTCTTGTCTAAATAACTACACACCTGCATTCTTGACTTAAAGGGTTAAACCAATCCAAAAAGGTGTCTGACACCCTCCTATCGACTCCTCAGAAGCTGTGAAGAAACAGCCGAGCTGTTTTAACACTAGTGTTTTTCAAAGTATACAACAAATTATGTGTGTGTTCATCACTATCAGGGCGAAACCTGGGTTCAAAAGAGAAAAAAAAGAAAAAAAAAGAAAAAAACTTGGACATACTGTACATTGTCACTCAATGATTCTTTAAGAAGCTCTATTTTTTTCTTTCTTCCCTCCTCCATGCGTGTTTTGCTACAAATTCCTCGGTGGCAAACAAGTCTCACTCTACCTCTTACAGCACGATAAGAGCATCAGTGGCGGCGCTGATACTGGTCTAGTCGAAACCAAATGGGCACAAGAGAACAGGAAAATTTAAAAAAACCCAAAGTCGAAGCTCATACAGCTGCAAAACCATATCACTACTTGGTAACAATGCAGACCTCATAAATAAATGAAACATAAATGAATAGAAATGAGAAAAAAAAAAAGAAAAAGTCTTTTGTTATGTTCCTTTTATGCCTGTGGCGTTTCTAGAGTACATCAAGAGTTTGAATTGTTTGAACAGATCAAAAAAAAAAACACAAAAAAAAAAGAATATTGTGCTAATTTTAAAGGAAAATGTTTGTCGATTCCTATTTCGATGATCCAAGCTAAGGTCACAGATATGAAATGTGGTTTCTCCTGCTCTTTTATTTTCCCCCTCTTTTCCCTTTTTTTCTCCTCTTCTCTGTTGTGAAGACATGCTGAAGTGCTTGTCGACTTGTCAGCTACGGTCAGTCCAAACGGGGGGAATGCAAACAGCAATGCTTATACAAAAAAAAAAAAAAAAAACCTGAACAAAATTTTTTTAAGGCTATGAATTTAGGCATGCCTGTTTTTCACGACGGTGGGGAAATATTATTTACATTTCCTACTTGTAAACATTGGAGAAGCGTGCGGGGGCCAGCGGTGGACAGCAAAAAAGGCCGTAGCATTAATCTGAGGGAGTGAGTTGATCTTGAGGGGTGGGAGGGTTTTTTTGCATTCTATTGAGAAAATTTATTGTAGAAAAAAAAGAGCTCACATGATTTAAAGTTGTTGTGCAATACTTAATTGAGACATGAAAACCACAGGTTAGTGGTAGGCTGACGCTGGGCGGTGTCTCCATCGCCTAGGGTCAGTGTCCTCTAGAGAGCTTTCCAGTCTACTATGTCAGAACTGTGGTTTCTTGTTGATTTTATTTTCTTTTTCTTTTCTTTTTTTTTAAATTCTTTTTGGGCTGTAAACTATGGTCTGTCAGTCTGTGAAACTTTGCAGTATAATTCTGGTATTGTTGTTCTCTTTACGGTGTAATAAATATGTTAATACCTGCATCGGACGCTTGAGGCTCATGTTTTGTAATTACACAGGATGTAACACAAAAGTAACACAACATAACACTGACCTGATTTTTTTTATAAATATACAAAGTTTTAGAAGCAGTGTTAGTCAGCATGTAGCTTGTACAATGTTGGGACATTTTCTAAAAATGTGAGAAAACCTAAAGTTTGTGATTTGTTAATTATTTTGAACATTTATTGAACTGACAAAGGTTGCCCCTACAATAACTCAGGGGAATAAAAATTTAAATGGTCGATAAAATCAAACAGATATTTATTTTATTGGTACTTTATTTGATATCTGATGTTTAATGCAATTATGGTTGTTTTCATATACATATGCATAGTTTAGATTAGGTAAATTAAACATAAGTTAGTTACCAAACTTAATTCAAATATAATGTTTATGTAAAAATTATAGATTGTTTGAAAAACTCAAAATTAAAAAAAAAAATTAATTTTTAGAACAAAATAAAAAAGCTGTAAAATAATAATGTTTAAAAAGTTATAAAATAATGGTCTCTTTATAAAATGATTGAAAAATTCCAGTAAAAACATTCTAAAATCTACATAAAATGATGGAGAAATTCTAGTACAGAATAAAATAATTAAGAAATTCTAGTACAAAATAACAAATGTATATTGAAAAATAATGGAAAAATTGAGTACAAAATAAAAAAAAATATTTAAGAATAATTGAAAAAGCAGGAAAGTACTTAAATTAGCAAATAGCGAAGTAACTTTAATCGCCTTTAATCGGTATGTATCATATATGATACAAGGTGCATTGAAGGGTTAACATACACAAATTAGCATGGGGCCCCTATGCTCATGGGACCCACAGTCAAGTGCCCATCAGGCCCATGCCTTAAGACAGCCCTAGAAAAAAGTAAAAAGAAAAAATATTCATTACAGTGGTGGACTTACCTACTGGCCTGCATGAAAAACAAATGGACGGCCACAGAAGGTACGTAATGTATTATTATACAGTCAGAACTATAAAACTGCATTGACTGAATGTTAAATATCCTTGAGTTGCCACAGAACACAGCCAGTGATTGAGTGACTCACACAAAGTTGTCAAACATCTGCCTATACCTCTACTGTGTCCTGTTGTTTCTAATTTTAAATTATTTGGAATGTGATGGAATTCAATACCATAACTGAGGACAACCTTATTAAAGCCAACTCTTTGCTTTGGTTCCAAAAGTGGTCACATTAGTGAGGTTAAATTGTATTCATTTTATTAGTGTATAATAATTACAAAAAATAATATAAAAAATACAGTTTTATTTTATTTGAAGCATTTATAATGTTAATTTTGCTTTGGTTCGCCACCCCTTGAACACACACACACACACACACACACACACACACTCCATTTTTTCTGGATCTGCTATTGTCATTGTCATCACTGATCAACTTAATAGTGCTTTATAAAAATATAAAGACATTTAGATATATTGGATATAAATAAAAGGCAAGTATCGACTAAAGCTTAATGTTAACAAGGCGGGTCATCACCTGACACTTTATGTTAACCTTCATGAGATTATTGTCCATCAGTACAAAAAGAATATTAGCACAAAAGTGTGAGGAATGTGTCTAAATATGGACCTATAAACAGCTTCAATGTCATCGTTAGCTTTTCTTAAAAGGAAATATCTTCATAGAGACCAGACCGGAGATGGTCCAGGGAAAACCTGTGAGGCGATAAAGCACAGAGACTCCAGGGAAGAAGTCAGGTCAGTGGCATGGATTTGCTGGGGCGTGAGTAGAGGAGAAGAGGAGAGAGAGGAGTAAGAGAAGAGGAGGAGCAGAGAGGAGATCAGACAGGGGAGGAGCAGAGAAGAGCTCAGTGTATCATGATGAGTCTCCCAGCAGTATAAGCCTATAGCAGCATAAATAAGAGCAGCCTGAACTGCCCTAAGTATAAGCTTCATCAAATAGGAAAGTTTCAAGCCTTCTCTTAAACATAGTGAGGGTGTCTGCCTCCTGGACCAAGGCAAGGAGGTGGTTCCACAATAGAGGAGCTTGATAGCTGAAGGCTCTAGCTCCCATCCTACTTTTGCACACGAGTAAGCCTTCATGTTGAGAGTGTAGTGCTCAAAGATGGATTGTATCTAACAAAAACCTCTTTCAGATAGGTAGGTGCCTGGCCATGAAGGGCTTTATAAGTAAGGAGGAGTATTTTAAAGACTATTCTGACTTTTACAGGGAGCCAGTGCAGAGAAGCCAACACAGGAGAAATATGGTTTCTGATACTGGTTCTAGTCAGTACTCGGACAGCAGCATTCTGGATTAGCTGAAGGGTCTTCAAAGACTTTTTGAGACAGCCTGAGAAAAGTGAATTACAATGAGCTAGTCTGGTTGTAATAAAAGCATGGATTAATTTTTTTGGCATCCTTCTGTATTAAAAAATGCCTGATTTCAGTAATATTACTCAGACGAAAAAAGGCAGTGCTAGAGATCAGTTTAATGTGTGAGATAAATGATAAATATTCATGGAAATAATGCTTAGATTCCTCACAGTGGTTTTGGTCTCCATGGTTGCGCCATCCATGGTGATTACGTCGCTAGGCACTGCATCCCTAACAGTTTTTGGGCCAAACACAATGACTTCAGTTTTGTCTGAGTTTAACAGCAGAAAGTTGTTGGTCATCCAATCTTTAATCTC
>JAPQRQ010000003.1:5693904-5712439 GCA_037367365.1 Apogon talboti
AAAAAATGCGGCTTATAGTCCGGTGCGACTTATATATGTTTTTTTCTTCTTCATGACACATTTTTTGACTGACGTGATTTATACTCTGGAGCGATTTATAGTCCGAAAAATAGGGTATATAGCGCCAATTCATAACAGAAGTTATCTCATGGCACTTTACATATAGAGCCAGTCTAAACCAGACTCTCAAGCTATTTTACAGAAACCCAACAGAATGCTCCAGGAGCAAACAGTTGGTGACAGTTGACAAGGAAAAACTTCCTTTTAACATATAAATATACATGCATTTATTTATATGATTGCAAGAAATCAACATTTTAATCCACTTCAACAATCCATCAGTGTTGTTGTTTTTCTGGTTAGATCAGACTAGGCTTCATTAGAACTGTCAATACTGGCTTCTTCATTCAACCTCAAATTGCGTGAATATAACTTGCACATAAATATTCGCCTCACGGGAAAACGCCAAAACTTTCACTTTCGATGAAAAGTTTTTGCGATGGCAAGAAGTGGTTTTTCAGGTGTAGTGGAATTGGTACATTGCACAAAACTGGAATGGAAAGACCTTTTTCCGCAACTAGAGTCACGTGACCAAAAAGTGTGTTGACGGATGTTACAGCAAGCGAAGAAGAAGAGGTATACAACAAACATGGCGCAGTATGTGTGGACACACCAGGAAACTGAATTATTTTTGAATTTAGTATAGAGGGGTAATATATAATAATGAATATATCTGTTAATTAACATGATATTTATGTTCGTCGCCATGTTTATGGAATGACTTCTGGTGACATCTCGCGATAATAAATAAACAAATCATCGCATTTGTGATTTAATGGAAAAACCGACATTATGCACCTCTGCTTTTTCGACATTTAGTAAATATCGGTAAAGTTTTGCACATATGTCCAATGGAAAAGCCACAGTGATGCACTCAGTGTTGCATTATTTAACACAATTCAACACTTTTGTCGAGTAAATTACATCTATATTAACAGATTTAGTTCCAAATATGCCCCAGCCCTTTAATAGTTATGCCATTTATAAATGCTAATAATTTATATTATAAAAAATACTCACTGTATCATTGTCAAAACAAATCTAGTCTAACATGTATCTGTCATTTTCCACTTGCTTCACTTGCGTCCTGCTGCCTGAACAGAACCAGAAGCATTAATGGCAGTTTCTCCTGTGCCTTTTGTTGTTGTTGTTGTTGTTGTGACTGCTAGAAACAAAAAGAAAGTTTTCATATTAATAAGGGAAGAAAGTTAAGAAAAGAATGAAAGGGCATGGAATATTTATAGTGGCACACTTCGTGGCATTTTCCCCTGTGGACAATATAAAATAAATGTATTCCGATGCTGTGTATTAATAAAATGTTAAAATGTGATAGAAGCGCCACTGGCATGTCAAGCCATCATCTTGATTAAAAGCAATTTGTTGGTGAGTGGTTTGTTTGTGAAATAAATTTTTCATTTTAAATGTCACATTTCTTTTTGCAATGCAGATTGGTTGAGATATTTCTTTGAAATATACATGGGACTTCAGTCCTGTCCCACGGCACACAAATTTGATTGGTATGAGAGCGAAGGAAGATGGATGAAGATTGTCTGGGGTTAGTTGTCAGGGGACCAGGAGAGGTTGCAGCGCTGTTCTATATCTGCGGGAAATGTCTCAGATCGAAAATGGCAGCTCCCATATGGATTTGAATGTGAGACACAATCCGCATACTAATATACAACATGCACACACACACAGGATGCATGTACTGTAAGAAAAAACACACATACATAACCGCTAAACTACTCTGAAACATTTTTTTAGTAAATGTAGGAGAGTTTTTCACTGCTGGTAAACTGACGTACTGGTTCGACTGTGGTCAGAGGTTTCTCTCAGCCGTAGAACCAGAGGTCGACGCTGGTGTCCTGGAGGCTCTTCATCCATTTGCATCCACATCCTTTCAGCAGACCCTAACAACAGGTGTCTCTGAGGCTCAGTGGAGACTTCAATATATCTTTATTGACAATGACCTGTACTGTGTAAATCAATGTAAAATATACATTATGTAAATGCATATTAATAAAATAAATATATAAGCACTGATTTGTACTGATTCATATTTATTTTACAAGTGGGAAAATGACATGGTGCTGGTATTTTTGTGTCTTTACCGTTTAATTAAATTATGTAAATGTAAAAACCTAAAATATAGTGTAGTAGATGCTAAATGTTAAATAAAACTAATGAAATGTCCTCTGTTCTTATGGTTATAAGTTTGTTGACAAATAAATTACATATATGTGAAGAGTCCATTTATGTGACTGCCGGTACTTTTTCCACTTGTTTGAGATTACACTTTTTCACATTTCCAGATCCTTTCAGCCAGACTTTGATTCAAATAGAAAATGTCATTTTACATGACATGAAAGCAACATTAATACCAACCTGATCGATGGCAAGTTTTTTTAAGACTTTTGACTTATCTTGAGAACAACTTTGTATAAATGGGCTAATGTTTAGTTTAGCTGAACCTAGAGGCTACTTTAATCAGTCAAGGAAACAGGTCATGATGAAGTACTCTTTCTGTACATTATATTCCACTATTACAAGTGTAGTAATATTCTTGTAGTCTTGATCAGTCTCAAATGCATACAGTGCTCAGTTTTTATTCATTCCTCTCAGTTCAGTTTGTACAAAGAGAACTTCAGAAGACCAATCAAGACTTGTGGTCTTGATGTAGGGATGTCTTGGCCTGGTCTTCACTTGCCTTGGTCTTGGTTGATAACTGGTTTGGATAAAAACACTTGTTACTATATTAGCTATTTTAGTTGTGTTCATTTTTCTGTATTGTGCAAATCTGTATTGTTTCTAGTCCACACAAATACAGGTATTTTCTAAAATATGGAGTATTTGGTGTTTGACACAAAACAATTTTAAGTCACTGAAAAGCAAAGATTCTGAAACGTAATGTCAGAGTATTCATCACCGTCTACTTAGTCTGACACAGTGTGTGTGCTTTATTTCAGACATTATTTTAGACATAAAGGTCCATATCAGTAAAAAAAAAAAAAAAAACTGGAACTACACTATACTAAGGTCTACACATGCATCATAATCTGTGTATGCAGCTCTGTCAGTTATTATCATCTATGTCCAAAAACGTATGGTCACAACATTGACCTTTACCTTTTGCAACCAAAGTCTGTTCAATTAATCCTTGGATCCAAGTGAACGTCAATACCAAACTTTAAGACATGTCAAATCCTCCCTGAGAAATGTAATGGAACCAATGGGCTATGGTTTTGGTCAACAAGCATAAAAAAATCACTGAAAATATGAAAAATGAAAGTGATTTTTATAAAACTGCATGTGTGTTTTTCATGTTGAAGCAAATAAGTGTTGAAAAAAAAATACCCACATACTTTAGGCCAAGTTTTAAGATCCTTTTCATATAAACCTGCCAAGTCCAAGCACCATCCTCCTCTCTCTACCTGCTTCTGTGATTTTATCATCCTCTCAGATCACATCAGTTACGACGTCCGCTGTCTACCACATGGTAATAATCAGAGAATATGATAGATTAGATCATAATGAATCTGGGTTCCACTTCATCTTCTTCTCAGAAAGGTGGGACTCCATCACAGCTGGGTTGCATGAGGTCAAACAGCTACTGACACACCATCATAAAGCTATTTCCTCCATATCAGACCTTCCCTGTCTGTCTCTCATTTTTTTCTCCTGACATCTTGGATTCATCTTTCCTTCCTGTTCATCCGTCTCCCCCCATCTTTATCAAACTGCTCTCCTTTCTCCTCCAACATCTTGTATTTATCAATTCATCTGTAGATTTCATTTTTGCTATCAGTCTTTGTCAAATGACATCTTGCGTTTATCAGTCCATCCTTTATGCCGTCTTCCTAAACTAACGTGTTGGCCTCCATCCATCCTCTGTCACTTCATTGCTCTGTCTGCCTCTGCCTGCCTTGCCATATCTCTCACTCAGATCTACAACAAATGTTGAACCAAGCTGTTCCACGCCGTATTTTTCGGCGCTGTGTGTGAGCCGTCGTCATCAGACATGTTCGCCTGACATGATGCATCGTCTCTGTTTAATTATAGAGATGCTGAATAAATATTTACAGATGGCCGATCCGTCTTATCCTGGCCAGACCCAAGTGTGATTTATGAACCGTCGGTTCATGTGAAAGAAACGGCTGTCATTGTTTCTGTATGGAAGCTGAATACTATAAATATGTATTACAACCAACTATATCTCAGATAGTGCTGTTTAATTTGTGC
Source organism: Apogon talboti (assembly GCA_037367365.1). Taxonomy (NCBI): domain Eukaryota; kingdom Metazoa; phylum Chordata; class Actinopteri; order Kurtiformes; family Apogonidae; genus Apogon; species Apogon talboti. The sequence goes on from JAPQRQ010000003.1 coordinate 5,698,204, forward strand.
AAGTGGATACTACATGAAGGGAATTTCTGAGCATTATGAGACTGGATTAACCTGTGAGGGAATCACTGTGATACTAGCATCAGAAAATGTCAGGTCTCATTAGATAAGGCAAATACCAGCTCTATTGAAGCAATGTATCACAGTTTGCTCTGACTTGGTGAGAACTCTGCCTGAAGCTGGCCTTAAAAGACCCCCTTATAAAACTAAACTGACATTTAATTGCTACCAGAGAAATTCTTGCATATGCTAACCTTTTCAAAGGGATATGTTTTACTGTAAAGTGCAGCTCACTATGGCCAATTATAGTCAAGAGTAGGTATAAAGCGGCCAAAAGTAATATGGTAAGTTTTTAACTTAAAGTATATTTGACACAGACAAGTGAATGTGCAATAGCAAATTGAACCCATGAAGTGACAACACAACCGACAGCAGTGAAAGATGAGTGTGACCACACCATGTTCATTTGTGTGATAAACAAATGCAGGTTGTTTATCATAAAGTAAACCCACTGCAATGTTTGTATCTCTGTTGCATCACTTTGCACCTGCACAGTAATCCCAAACTGTCAGTAATGGGGATGAGATGTAGACATTCAACACGACCCTAGATACTATCAGAGTACTTCAGGTAGAGTATCCAGGTTCCTTGAACAGAGGAATGTGTGTTTGCATATCCCAGGATACTTCAAATACCCATAGTATCAGGATATGGATACACGCACAGTCACTGTGTCTGAGATGTTGCTATGCCAACGGCATTTCATGGTTCGTACCAGAACAGGAAAACAGCCCATGAAGGTCAGTAGTTGTCAGGGTCAGGACCCATTGGGCAGTTCCTATCAGAAAGTCTGCTGAACTGTCCAATAATATCATAGCATGATGCCCAGAAGAGCAGCGGTGCAGTGGTGCAGTGGTTAACGCTGACACCTCACAACAAGAAGGCCCTTGTCCTGGACCTTCTTTCTGTGTGGAGTTTGTAAATTCCACCAAGCTGCTCCACACATTTTCTTAGTGTGTGTGTGTGTGTGTGTGTGTGTGTGTGTGTGTGTGTGTGTGTTGGTTCTCTCCAGGTTCTCCAGCTTCCCACCATCCCAGAACATGCATCTTCATAGGTTAATTGGTCACTCTATGAATGAATGAATGAATGGTTGTTTGTCCTTGACTTTTCCCCCATATGTGTTGAACCGGCTGCACCCCTGACCCTCCAAGGGGATAAAGCAGTAGAGCCAAATGAATGCTATCCACAATAATGATGGTGTGTGATAAGCCCCTTTTACACGGCACTTCTGTTCTGGGAATATTTCACTTTTATTCCAGAACGACATTTGTGTTAAAGAAATGGTGGGATCATTTGGTCCCACCTCTGTAACACCTGTAGAGGTAGTAACAGAGCCGTGATAAAGGTGAGGTCATGATTCCGGAACGCTATGTCAAAGGAACACAAGGGGGGGGGTTAAAAATGAGAGTGGGAGTATTCAGTAAACAAATATATCAGCGCAAACAGAAAGAGACACCGACATCCGCAAGCTGTTGTCACTTTGGGTGGAGGATCTATTCATGTTAACATTTGTGGAACGGTCGACTATTGTTTTATTGTTTTTAGAGCCAACACAGCTATGTTCTGGGTATTTCCAACGTGGAAGTTATACGTCACACTATACGCCGCTGCATCACCGCCCCTTTTATTCCAGAACGCAGGTCCGCTGTGTAAAAGTCCAGCCTGTCTCACCTCTGTTAGTCCTTTTTCTTGGCTGTGGAAATCGTCAATGGTGGAAAAAAGGTGGGATCACCATCTCACCTTTTTTCCTTTTTTCTCTGTGTAAAAGTGGCCACAGTATTGTATCCAAGACCACCCAAACTTAGACCACCTCATGACCAGGACTAGACTATGACCAGAAAGTCTTGATTTGGCCAGACTCAAAGCAAAGACACTATAGTAATCTAATGTCTTCAAATAGTTACACAAGAATAGGATGGATATGGTACAAACTGGCTAAATGAGGACATTCCCTTAACATAACTCTGAAAATAACATCTACATGTAGTAGATATGTGTTTTTATTTTAAGCATCTTACTTTGCTTGGGAAAGAGCCACAGAGAGATGAGTCACACTGAAAACACTAGCATGAGACAGGGTCAGATGTTTCATAGGCCTATTGGATCTGCCACTGTTTGTCACAGAAGCGTAGGTTCATTGCTGGGTCTCCTGAGGCTGGCTTAGTGGAAGCACTCCACAGCAGTGGCAGCATTTGATCCATTTCCTTCTGTATTCTATCTGTGCATTATCATTATGAAAGTCTCCCTCGCTACATGGAAGAACAACAACCTCTACAACATGAAAAAGGTGAGTTTTGACAGACACACGTCTATTTATGTGTCATTTTGTGTTATAGATATGTAATCTTTTTAATACCACAACACACTTCGTCATGTGCACATGTTCCACTAAAACACTGTTTCTTCTCTCACAGCATCCTGCGCTCAGCATGGGAGGAAGGCCTGTTGGTCAGGAAAGGGCTAGGGTTAGGGTTCGATTTATCAACTAAATCCAATCTAATTTTCTGACTAACAGTCCGTTAACTATATATACATTATCTACATAACTTCATAAGTCCTGCCTGTCTCGTCATAAATGTAGATGTAAATTAGGAACAATAATGTTATCATGTGCCCGGAACCCCTCAATCTCTATCAATGCTAATACACCATTATCTACTAGTCCGTCAAGAAGATTATGCACCTTGTTAAGTGGCAAATAGGCAGCAAACAACTGGAACTATACGCATATATGTTTAATATGTATAGTTGATAATCACCAAATGTCCTTGGGTGGGTGGTGAGACGATCCCTTTGTCAGTGAGTTGGTATGATGTTACAGACTGAAAGATTTACATGTTTGAAGGGTTCTTTGCAAATCACAGGTGTGGTCTTCATCGGTCTTGAAATAAAGTTTCGATTTTTCTTTGTCCCATTTCCCACAATACTTGTATGCAATATATCTCAACACAGTCTTCCATAATATGTCATAATGTCTGTGTAACTGAAGAAGACCAAAAATGCTCCTTAATCAGCAAAAACTATAAGGTGTGTATTTATTCACTGTTGTGTGAATCTGATAACTGAGGTGAAGGGACGGACCAAACAGTGTACAGTGTTAGTTCAGTGTCTGATTAACATACATTACAATATTAAGTGCCAGTTTTCTGGTAACTAGTAATATGATATAGTCTTGTGTCAGTATTTGGTTCTGTCTCTACACAGTGTAACACAAGGTAGGTTACAATCTAAATGAATCACAAGTTAAATTACATTTACAAAATATTGCCAAAAGAAGATTATTATGCAAATATAACAGTTGGTTAATCATCATCATCATCATCATCATCATGGTTAAAACTTTGCCATTCAGATGTTGTAATTTACTCATGACATAGTTGCTGATTATTTTATACCAATATATCAATGATATTAAGGTGTATTTTGGCAAATCCTGAACCCAGACCCTGAACTGAACCACTGATCTGGATCTAATACTGTTGTTTCAAACTCTTCCACAGTTTTGTTTCTGCAGCCCTTCATGCATGGAGGCATTTTGTTGCTGTTTTCCATCTAATATGTACTTTCCATTTGTTTGTTGTCTTAATTCAGTGAATGTTGTTGCCTCCTCACTGATACTGATCTGCACATCATGTACACACGTAATTACCCTAATCTGTTTTCACTGCACTTACTTGCATTTATCTTTAATCCATACGCCAACTTTTAGTTTTTTCTACATTTCCACTTATGCTTCTTTTTTTTTTTTTTGGAATGCAAATAAAAATAGCTTTAAATAAATGCACCTACTGTTATACTGTAACAATGTGTTGATGTAATGATAAAAACTAGGACCAAACTGGAGTTCATAAACTCACCAGATCCAGCTTCTGACTGACATTAATGTGAGCTCTGAGGTGGAGCAACTTGTATATTGCTGCGTTGTGCATGAGTTCTTCCCCAGGCGCTTGGAGAGAAGTACAGTAAAAACACATTAAGCATTTCACTTCCAAACTCACTGGAGGGCTGCAATGTTTCCTAATGCTCTCCTTTTTATTGCACACAACTAAATGTGTGCATGTGTGTGTGTTAGTGTGTGTGAACCTGCCTGCCGGCCTGCTGGTGCTCCACAGCCATCTGGTATCTGGTCAGTCTCGTAAGCCTCTGGAGGGCACCTGGCCAGCAGCTTGCTCACCTGGCTCTGTTAGCCTTTGCCAACCGCCACACCTGGCCTGGCCAGGACACATGGAAAGGGAACAGATTGCACAGTGCAGTCAGTACCATTCTTATATTGCAGTATAAAACAGCGCAGTGATGAGAGGAATATTTCCCATTTCGTGTTACATGAAAAGCATCCACGTCAGAGTGTTCTGACACCACAGAAGAGTTGACTTCACTATAGGAAAGGCTCATTGTCAGATGCTATTTATCCAACAGATTTTTGCTCTTCTTCTTTGCTTCCATAATGAGCAGTGCTGACTTGTGTGCATCTGTCCTCAACAGTTTGTCCCAATCTGTGCCAGCCTATCCATTTAGCATATGATGGCACTTCCTTCCTGTAGGTTGTCCTCTGCTATCAATTACACTCTCCCTCTCCCTGCAAGAAAGATGCTCTTTGTGGCCCATGGCACAGACACACATAAAATATGTGCACACATCGCAGACGCAGAGGGACAGACACCTGCAGAGTGTTTGTCACCTCTTCTGTTGGCATCTGCGACCGCGCAGCATTGTGGGAGAGACGGCCATCTGCTGTCGGCGAGGCTACGGAAGGGGGCAAGCGGGCATGATGCATCATGCTGCTCTTTTCTGTCGGTCTGAGCTGAGTGAAGCGCTTGTTGTGGTGTTTGTGTTGCTTTCACTCCTTGTGTTGTTACTGGGCTAAAATACTCAACTAAAAACTACAGTTAGGCCTTTTCTTATGAGTCCACTCACAGTTTTTCTTCAGTAAATTCGTCATGTAATTACACAGAAACCCTGTCCTGTACAGAATGCTTTGGATTCATTAAAACCACATGCAAACTGTTGGCTTTTGTCAAAAATGAACTCTCTCCTAATTATCTTGGAAATGTTTACCCTTCTTCACAGGGAGACAGCGCATGAATGCTTGATTGACATGACAGTGGTTGCAAAGTTTCTTCAATTATCCTGGCAAGGTTACAATTGCTGCCTCTTGCTTCACAGCAGGTCCTTGTCATTCCGAACACAAAAATAATACACTCTTTTCCCTACCTACGCTGCTGTAGCCTATGAATTCTTAAGTCTGCTGCAATTGTATATGAAAGGCATTTAGGCAATCACAACTACTCGAAATAACACCAGTATTTAAGACATGTTGAGCAGACGGAAGACCACTTAAAGTATTAAGTCACAAAAACCACTCAGATATGTACATCTGTGTCCACCTGTTTAGTCTTTAGTCAATAGTTATGCAACCAAATAATTTGGCATAACAAATAATTGTCTATAAATCACTGGAGGATAAGAAAAGTAAGCTTCCTAATTTTCAGCACTGTGTAAAATGATTAAAATGCATGGTGTCTTAAATCAACAACAAAGGTAAATCATGTGCTAACAACCTGAGGGGCATTTGTATGTATATGAAAATATATGTACATATGTATATCTATATACACATGTTAGATAAAAGCTCCGGACGATTTCAGTTTGATGTCAAAAGGACATTAATGAGTTATTAATGACAAATTAGAGAATTTTATACTAAACACAATGGAACCAAAAGGGTAAATGCACACGTACATGTTGTTAACCTAGTTACAAATTTATTGTTGAATGCAATTAATCATTTGGTTAATGATCTTTACTTTCATATTTTTATTATTTTATTTTTATTATTCTCAGCCACTCAGATGTTGTGCCCCTGTTTATGTTTGTGTTTTTTAATAAAAGAGTTACTTGTGCATGTATTAGACTTCCTTGAAAGGGACCAACGTCTAGTTTCTATGTTTAACATGTGGCTGAAACACATTCTCATCAGTTGAAATCTTCACCCTGAAATGACCTGTTATGAATTGAGTGTCTTGTCATGTATGTATATATATAATGTTTGTATCAAAGACTCAGGATGAAAAGTCAGATCAACTTATGGTATTTTTTTTTTGTCTTGGTCTCCTGTAAATTTACTAAAATGTTACTTATGTCCCTGTGATTCTAAACCTTTGATACGTGCACAAGATGCTCCAGTAGTATAATGTTGGAAAAAATGTATCTAAAATAGGTATCTAAAATTCATAACAACCGTTTTAAACCATGACAGAAACAGAGGAGAGTCAGATGTTCAGTAAAAAAAAAACATTAACCTACATATTCTCCAAATGTAATGATTTGGCCAGTTGTTTATGTCCTGAGTCAGTTCATTAAATTTAACCTTTTAACATCGGCCATCAACGCATTATTCGTTGAATATAACACCATCATGTATGTTTAGAATGTTATTAACCCTTAAAGACCCACAACTATTTTGTCACCACTTCCACATGATTTTTTTGTCTTTCCCAAGTGATTTATCACCATTTTGTTATAATATTATGGTCTGCATTTTGTATTTTTCAGTGTAAACAAGGTACTTTCCTATATTTAATTTACCGATCACGCAGATGTTCAGGAAAGTTCAGAGTAAATTCAAAGGTTATTAGATCAAATCAGAAAAAACTGAAGGAAGAAGTGTCTTTTTCAACAAAATCTATCATTAACTGAACATAAACCCAGTGTGTCCATCCACTGTCATTGATCCAGCTCCATGGGTTTTACTGGCGAATCAATGTTGTAGAAGATGACGGTGTTTCCATGGTAACTACGGAGGCTCTGAACGTCCAAATGGGTCATATCTGATGACCATGAAAAGATGACAAATTGCATTTTACCTGAATTATTTACATGTATTGATAGGACTAGTGGTCCACTTTATTTTAGATCAGTAGATGTGCTGTTTGGGTCTTTATGTGTTAAGAAAGACTGAAATCTGGACACAGTCAGATCAATATAAGGTCATTTTTCATCTTAGTCTAATGTAATTTAGTCAATTTAGTCTAAGCCCTTGATATGCACAATGACATCTCATTGCGGTGCCATCTATTTTATTAGTAATGTAATTTTGCTGAAAAAAAAATTCTCTTAGGCATCTTAATTTGTAATTTGTAGAGGAAGCTGTGTTGTATGGTTTAAGAGATTACATAAACACTAAAAGACAGAAACATGAAAACAGTTTTAAACCATGACAGAAATAGAGGAGAGTCAGATGTGCAGTAACAGAGATATTAACCTACATATTCCTGAAGGACAATGATTTGGCTGGTTGCTCGGGTTGTGGGTCTGCTCATCCAGCCGGCCTTCACATCGCAGACAGATGTTTGGCCAGCCAAGCCTGCAGCGCCACAGGCACTGTGTGTTCTAGAAAAACCCGGAGACCAGATGCTGCTACCTGGTGTCCCACCCGCCTGCCGCTTTCGCTATACTGAGCATGCTCCAGTTGCCATCACATGACCTCAAACTGGGTTTTCGAGGCTGTGCGCCGTCAATCATAGTGATGACAGAGTCAGAGCTGGAGCTGGAACTGAAAGACACTTCGGAGAGGGTTGAACGAGCAGGTTCCTCACTGTGTAGATGACAGGTTGAATGCATACGCCGGGTTGTTTTGAATAATGAATCAAATAATGGAGATAGGAACGTGTCAAAATTTCAAGCACACATGAAGACTTGTCTTTGAGATGTACTGCAGAGCAAGATGTAATATTAAAATCCAAGCATAAAAGAAACCTGTTTCCCACTTAAAATAACTATATTTGGGGGGAAATGACAACATCAAAACGACACATCACAGAATGCCACTGGGTGAAATATCTGAAGTAACATCTGAAGATAAAATGCAGCTTCTACATCTCTCTCAGACTCATTTTCCCATCAGTTTTGTTCCCAAAATAAATAAACAGTCACTTCTCACATACAAACAGAAACAGTGTTTTTGTCCCTCTACACAGTCTCTGTTATTAACAAACCCAAGGAAACTTTCGAAGAGATTCAAAGACGCTCAAGATTAAAGCTGCATTTGTTCCTTTGAAGTCCTGGCAGTGTTGTTTTGTCTTATATTTCTTCGACGAACGCTGCGTGCTAATAGTGTTTTTGCAGAGTGGTTGGTGCTGACCCAGAACTGCCAGACAGAGGTTGCTGGCCTGACTGTCGGGCTCTCTTGTCTTGAAACTCCCCCTAATGAGGAATGGCTCGGTAATGACATCGCCTCCTCGTACCCTCAAAGGACAGACAATTGACTCACTCATATTCCAACTGTTATTTCTGTATTGTTTTCTGATGTGAGAGAGATGAATAGTGGAGTCATCTGTAGGCTGACATCCAGAACATCTGGAGACTGTTGTTTAAGAGATTTTCATATTCTGCTGTTCTTCAAGCATTTAGATTGTTTCCTCTTATCTTCCCATTGTGTGCGTTCTGTGAAAACAAATTACACCTGCAGTCTTTTCCATTACTTTTTCATTGATAAACATCAACGTATACAAGGAATCTTTCACCTTTCCTCATATATGCTTCCTTTTATCAGATATAACAGTCACATGTGTGTTACAGTGCTCTGATCATTGCAATTAGGCTTTGAATTTCAATAACACCCCATTGTTCTTGCTTTTATTATCCGCTCTGTGTCTATCTCTCATCAGACAGAGCTCGGTGTGCTGTGCTCCGTGCATCTCCAGGCCCGTCTCCTCCAGAGCCAGCGGAGAATCACACTGCCCCCTAGTGCCCGCTAGTCATTAGGAACGCAGCAGAATTGATTGTGCAGCCATCAACCAGACAATACCCTGGTACTCTGCCAGTGGCTCAATACCAAGATCTGTCATGGGCAGCGATGCACAACAATAGATTCTACTGATTGGAGTGCTACTCTCTCCTGGCTATGACACTGCCCTACCGCTCACTATCGAATACCTGTTGTCCCCCTTCTCTCTCTCTCTCTCCAGTCACAGGGGCCCCTAATTCAGCAATCAATGCTACTCATTTTAATAGCACCTTTGCTGTGGCCCGAGGAGACGAGAGGAAAAATCAGGGTGAGCTCATGTCAAATCATTCATCAGAGGTGAAGACCACAATCATGGCTTTGGGGGATGGAGCAAAATGGATCAACACGCTACAGTGTTGCAGCAGGAATAAGATAAGATAATATAATATAAGATAAGATAAGATAAGATAAGATAAGATAAGATAAGATAAGATAAGATAAGATAAGATAAGATAAGATAAGATTTTAGTTTTCTCGCCATGGGGACATTTCACAGTTAACAGCAGCAACAGTATACAGTATTTTTTACTGGAACTGGTTGTGCAAACCTGTTGGACCATGATGCATAATAATTTATATATAGTATAGAATGATTAATGCATGTAACACAGGAATTATAATGGTGAGGATGGTGAGGTTTGAAGCCAAAAGATGTGGAGAAACACAAGTAAGCAGCTCAGTGATACAATACGGTGCAAAAACACTGATTTGCCGACATAGCAAAGTGTGCAAAACAGATGGAAACCATGTCAGAATGTTGTGTAGAAACTAGGTTGCGTAGACACTCTATGACCTTTAACAGGAAACAGAAACAATGAAGAATACATGAATTCCTGCTGTTCAGTAAGACGGCTGCTGGATCAAAAACTTATACTGGAGTCGAAAAAATCTCTCTATATGGGATTTTGTTTGCAGTGTAACATTTAGAGCAGGCTTCTCTTAAGCAATGTTAAATACCAACACAATAAAATGCATAAAAAGACTGATGACGATATACTGCATATAAAATAGACAAAGAAAAACGTACCCCTTTACAATGACACCATCCACATAAATGGTTTCTAATTATGCTATTAATTAGGTTGTATACACATTATAAATCACTCAGTTCCGTTCATTAATTCTGTGTTAAGTTCAGTTTCCAAGCAGTAGTAAGGTTTCCTACCTGAATCTCCGATAACAATAGGTGAACATGGTAAGGAATAGTCCCTCCGATTAGCTCTGATTAGCTACCTTCAAAATCAATATGCTAACAATAAGCATACTAGCTAAGTGAACATTTTCTAGATGCGCAAACTATTTTATTATAGGGTTTTTTGTTTGTTTGTTTTGGGGTTTTTTGTAATAACAACAAATGTATAATATACAAACAGCTAAAAGTGTGTTTTATGTAATGCATGTATAATCTGAGTTACATTAAGAGTGAGGTAGGAGCTGCTATCAATGCTTTATAATGCTAAGCTAAACATATTTGCCATAAAAGTGTCCTATCATGACAGTATCATGTGATTACTGGCATACACACTAGTTTGACAAAAACAAATAAATAAATAAATAAATAAATAAATAAAATATTAAAAGAAAGACATTTTTACACTTTACAATGAGGCTCCTTCAGCCTTGTATAAATCTTAGCAATTCTGTAGTAGATGGTTTAAGATGCTTACATATTATATAAACTGACAAAATAAACTAAGCAACTAGTAAATTCGCATCAGTGCCAAATTATGAGCCTTTTCAGTTCATGAAAACTGTTACACCATCTGTTTATTATTGAGTTAAAATGTGTTTAAAACCTAATTAATAACAATTTCTAAGTCTGTTCAATTTTAACCCTTACTGTAAAGTGGTACTGAAAAATGTTATTATAAGACATGTATCCCAATAGCTCATATTCCATACAAGGCTCTGGCAAATTGTTCTTACATATTCATTGACAAACATACATTTTTATTATATCTGTAGCAACTACATGGTTGCATCGAACATCCTATATTCTGTTTTTAGCCAAGCAAACTATCAGTTGTCTAGTCCCACGATGCACTGTGAGCTAAAGCAGACACATAGGCTCTTTTAAACACGTCCTAAGTAAGTGTTTCAAATGACTAGACAGCCTAAATACCCCCTAACAAACGATACAAGAGTACAGAAAAACGCTTTAACAAAGGAGCAATGTAATGAACCTGAGGTGCCTTCTCAATATATCATCCTGAGTAAATTTGCCAGCATCACTCTCTTTACCTCCAAGCATGGTAAATGAGAATTTATGCACCCGCCACTTTATCATTCTTTACTTTTTTCACCCCCATGAGGTAGCCATGCCATACGAGACAGATATTTCCACCAAAGGCAATATCCCCTCGCAGTAATTATATCAGAGCGAGAGAATGGCTCATTAACATATGCTAGGCATGTCAGGAATTTACAAGCGCCTTTTGTAGATGCCTCTCGTCAGTGTACTGCTCCCATCCGTATGGTGTCTCCTTTGAGGATGCAACCTCCTCATTTCCATAGACGTCAATCAAGCTGCTCATGTTTTTTTGGGGTTTTTTTTGTGTGCATGCACGTGTGTGTGTGTGTGTGGGGGGGGGGGTTATTTTGTACCAAACATAGTGCTCTCTTAATATGGCAAACATAAATAAGGCAATCATAAAGGACAGCTCACTGATATGGAAAAAGTCTGTCTACGCGGGGGGGCGGGGGCACTATGTGTTTTGTGAAATGACATAAGAGGAAAACAACCAGCACGAAATTACTGTATGCTGTTGATGTCCCATCAGTGATGAAAGGGTAGAGTGACTGTTTTTTCTTTTCTGCTGTGTTGTGTGTGAATACAGACACCAGACACCAGCCCGACTACCAGACAAGTCCTGGGGCCACAGCGCTAGTGCTGCTTCTGCTGCTCCACTGCTTTAGGATGGAACAGCTGCTGCCTGTAAGAAGGCATGTCCTCTTGGCCTTTCACCCATTAGTACAGGGCCAGCAGAAGACAATGACCCATTTATCAGCTATATCCACATACACACTGATAACACCCACTGTAATGTGGATGTGTTATAGTAACACATATGCTAGAGCAAAATGTTGTTGTCTTAGTGATGGCAATTTTTTTTTTTTTTAAATATAGATTTGTGAGCACAAGGCTGTTTTCTGGTGCTGGAGGCATCAGAGCCGAGTTTGGAACAATGTAAGAGAGCAACATTTTAAATTACAGAGCTATATATTTAAAATAAACCAGAGATGCACTTACTTTGTAGACGGTAACATGACATATCCAGTGTGGGAAACTTATTTGGGGATATAACATTTTGAAACTGAAAAATGTGTGAATAAATTTGAAAGAGGTGAAAAAAAAACTCCTTTTGGAATCTGAGTTTCATTATAGGTGTCTTCACATTCAGCTGAGACCTTGTGCTGCTGTGAAATGTTAATAAGGTGGAGCCAAAGCTCATGGTATTAAACCAGTTGGAGTGGAGGCACAACATACTGATGCAAAACATCCTCTTACAATGTCAAATATTCAGAGGATTTTATTCAGTTTAGTTGTATTTTTCAGGAAAGGTCAGTAATTTAAGATTTGCATGGATTTAGGAGGATCTAATTGCAAAAATAGAATCTAGTATTTTTGACTATGTGTTCCATAGTTTATAATGACCAGTGTTGGGGAAGCTACTTTGCAAGTGTAGCTTGTAAAACTACAAGTAGTTCAGCATGGCAGTACATTTCTACCCCTGGAGAAATGTAGTTTGTAAAACTACGGTTAGAAAAAGCAGTTTTAGCAACTTTTTATTTTCATCATTAAATTGGGAATGTACATGTGGTGTATATGAAACAAAATGTGGCTATGGTTGGGGCAGCACGTCGCTATGGGCGGTGGTGCTGGCAGGAGGGGTGTCCATGGTGGTGACGACCACACGACGTTAGTAATGATCACACACCTGCGAAGCATTTAGTGCTGCCAGTACAAGCCAATCAGAGGCAGCGTTGGCCATGACATGATCATGCCTTCAAAGCAATTCAGGATGAAAGAAAAAGGGACTGTCTTGTGTTCAATGGTGAAATACAATTTATATTACAAAAATACATTTTTTAAAAAACCCTTAATTTTATGTTGTTGCCCAAAATTGTAACTTGCAAATTGAGTAGTTAAACTACAAAAACTTTAACAAAAAGTACTTGAACTACTTGACACGGCACAAAATATGAATGTAGTTTAACTACCAGGAAATTACAGCAAAATGTAGTTTAACTACATGTATTTTAAGTCTCCCCAACACTGATAATGACGCAAAAATGATTTTTGTTATCTTAAAATGAGCTGTGTAAAGCTACAGAGACCGCCATACTGAACTGCCATGATTCTCCAGTAGTCCAGAATAGATCTGATCATAACAGGTGACATCCAATGTCATCAGAGTTAATACTGCAACGAGGTGTCACTAAATATCATACACTGAAAATGTGAGTAAATTTCATTATTAATTGTTTTGTAAATAAATATAGATTTTTATGGTGAGTAAAAACTAACCAAAACTCATTTTAAATATGAACCAACTGGCAAGAAATGGAAAAAATAGGCCTAACAGTGGTATAACAAGAGTTTGACAGAAGAACTCTGAGGTATGATGGAGATGGAGAGAAAGTCATCTGTGTGAATGAGTCCACATCTTTTGCCCTGGCAAATGTCATTGCAATGACTGAAGACCCGTTGTCCGTTTCCATCACTGCCTGCTCTCTCTGTCTCCCTTTTTCTTCCTCATTCATTGTCATTGCCTTTTCCCTTTAAGTGCACTTTCGCCCACACCACTTGGAAATTGATTGAAACAAAATGTCACAATTATGCCCTGTAGCTCGCCGCTTCAATTATTCATCAATTAGGGGCTAGGCTCCTTTTTTTCTCTCCTCTGAGCTGATTTTTCATTCAGTTTGCTCGAGATGTATGGCTCCCCTGCTGTTAACCAGTCCAAAGTCATTAGTTTCTGGGTTTGCAATTAAACCTGATGCATTATGCATGAGGCTCCAACTCAGTAGACACACACAGCAGCGGCCACAGCAGCTAGTGAACGAGCTAGCAAGCTCTGGAGGCATGGATGGGAAATTAATTTGCTAGAAATGAAGTTCTCTCTCCCTCTGTCTCTCTCTCTATCTCTCTGTTGTCTGGCAGGTTGGAACAGATGCCACTGGCTAGAGATTGAGATAAAGATGGAGATGGGGCAGGTATGGAGTCTGAGAGCAGCTGGATCTGCACTGACAAGTAAACAGCGTCCCACTATGTTCATACATCCAGTCTTATAAATGTCCATAAATACCAGTTTCTCCAATGTTTGTTTATATTAAAATGTAATGATTGTAATGTGATAATTATGGCTGTGTGGACTTTGTCTACAAGGTTTT
>JAPQRQ010000003.1:5728580-5744346 GCA_037367365.1 Apogon talboti
GCCTGTTAAAAGGAAGTTTTTCCTCGCCACTGTTTGCTCCTGGAGGATTCTGTTGGGTTTCTGTAAATTGGCTTGACCAGCTCTATATGTAAAGTGTCATGAGATAACTTCTGTTATGATTTGGCGCTATATAAATGAAATTTGATTTGAATTTGATTTGATTTTTTTTGCTTTATAATGGGCTGTCTGTGAAAGACAACAACAGTCTCAGCAGCATCATTAAAGTCTGCTCCAAAATCGCAGGAGTCCAACTAAATGACCTGAATTCTTTGTGGAAGAAGCAGGTTGTCCAGACAGCCAGAAGCATCTTAAGTCAACCAGATCATGTCATTAAAGACAGATTTACTTTAACCGATAAAGACCCAAACATCCACCAGTGACCAAAACCATCTACTGATCTAAACTGTTTAATATCTGTTGATCCACTAATCCCACCAATATATGTAAATAATTGGTGTGAAATGCAGTTTTTCATCTTTTCATGGTCATCAGATATGACCCATTTGCACATTCAGAGGCTTCGTAGTTACCGTGGAAACACTGTCATCTTCTACAACACTGATTCACCAGTAAAACCCATGGAGTTGGATCAATGACAGTGGATGGACACACTCGTTTTATGTTCAGTTAATGATATATCTGACTGAAAAAGTCACTTTTTCTTCAGCTTTCTATGTTTATGATATAATAACCTTCAACTTTAATCTGAGCTTTTATGAACATCTACATGATCAGTTAATTAAATCTAGGAAAATACCTGATTTTCACTTAAAAATGAAAAATACAGAGCATAATATTAGAATAAATGGCGATACATCACTTAAGAAATGTTAAAAATAGAGAAAAATTCATATGGGAACTAAAGAAAAGTAGGACTGGGTCTATGGGTTAATGCCATCAGGGAGACACTATTATGAACTAACAGATCCTCAAACACATCAATCAATGAGTCAGGGTAGTAGTTGGTTTCGAATAGCCTATATGTCTGTTGACTTATTTACCTGTAGTTTTTTTTTTTCTTTTGTGATGTGTGTAACTGCACATGTAGATGCCTGAATGAGCACATTAATGCTGCTCACACTGACAGTATGTATGATGTCTAAAATGGTTGATGTCTTTGTTGCTTATATTGCAAATTCTATTATGATTCACTTCTTGAACCACATTTGGGGATTGTAATCTATCTATCTATCTATCTATTATAATCCACCAGATTATAAATCAAAGTCTAGATTGAACTCACTTCGAGTTGGCCCCCCCATGCTGCCGTGTGCTCCACGTCACTGCAGTATTTCTCAAATTCATCTGGAAACAAACGCACAATCACATGAATATAGTACAATTGCAATTAATTTGGGGGCTTCTTATCAACACTCTGTGTACAGTGGATTGGTACCTGTTGTGTACATGTCACCGGAGTTGGGGTTGGTGAGGAAAGGTAAGAAGTCATCTGCGTGGCTTCTCATGTGCTGGGCAGTACGGGACCGCAGTTCCTTCACATTCATGGGTAATCCAGGCTAAAACACATTAAAACAGAACATATACTGTATAAATGTATGCAGTTAGTCATCAGCGTAGCAGCTCAGCTTGAAAGCATTGTTAATAAGCAATGGTGTTAACAGCAGTGTTTGCTGTGAGTCTTAATACTGTTGACAGACTATAAATACAATGGTACGACAGTAAAAACAGCATTGTGTATTTTTCCCACAAGACAAGCATCAGCATCTCTAGAACTATAATAGTCATATTTCTAATTATGAATTTAGACTACAAACTGAAAAGACTTGTCTCCTTCCACAGCTGTAAAAGCGCTGTAACAGTACATACCACTGATCGCTGCGCCAGCTGATCCTCGACAGCGCGGTACATGCAGTGGCCGTCAGAGGAGATCTCCTTGACCTGGAGCTGCTGCTGAGCCAGTTTCTGGGTCAGTTTCAAACCCTCCTGGTGCCTCACACCCTGCAGGTTCTGCACCTCTGCCTCCGCTATCCGGGTCTCCCTCTCCTTCTCCTGGGCAGCTTTCTTTTCCTGGAAACATGGAAGAACAAACATGGAAGTCAGTGCTAATTTCAATGAAGAATCATTTTCAACAGCAACATTTTATCTGATAAAAGCAACAAAAATGTATTTATGATAGAATAAGAAAAAACTGTTGACATTTTTTGTCAACGAATAAAAACGAGATGAAAGGGTTAGGTTTGGACAATTTGGGAAGGTCTCCAATCAGAATCTACCTGAATCTACAGCATATCAGTGGCTACACATATCATTAACTGCACAGTGCTAATGTCTGAGACAAAGAGGAAAAGCAGATATATTATTACATTTTACCACATGAACCACAAGAGCTGACAACTCGCACACACAGCTAACACTTTCCAAACACTGTGACAAACTTATAATAGAAGACAAAAAAAACTACAGTGACAAAAAGACACACACTCCAGACAGACTGGCAGGGTGTGTGTGGTGTCTGTGTATGCCCATGTGTGTATAACTACACAGTTACAGAGTATAATGAGGAGAAAGTAGAAAAAGCACATCTGCGTACATTATGTACTGGTATTTACTGTCATGCATGAACTTCAGTCTGTCTAAGGCGTCACATACAGCAAGTGTAAAACAGAAGAAGCTGTGAATCTGAAACTTCCACATGTAAAACCAACAATACATTTTAAACTATGCAAAAATCATGAAGATACCTGTATTTTAATGCTGAAATCACACACTATATCCTGTAGCCTAATTTTCATTTTTGGTTCACATTACACTGCTGTAAATATTTTAAAATATAAACAGTAGTAACCATTTATCGCAGACTAAAATCACTTTCAAAACTGTCAAAAACTGAATCAAAACTTTCTATTAAAAATAACACAAATTGAAATGTTATCCTAAAATATAGGGCTGTGCAGCAGGCAAAAAACATTACACTTATTTTTGTTAAATATTGTGATGAGTTGTGATTTTTGTGGGAATCATCATTTTTGTATTTCATTTTCACTGATCAAAACACATGAAAATAGTGGTGATGTTTTTGGTGGTGTTAATTTTTGTTGGGGTCTGGACCAAACCATAATGTTCCCTTATGTCTCTCTGGAGAATATGCTTTGCTACTGCATTTCTTTATCCCCAGTGCTTCCATTCCACACACCTTCATCAGAAACCTGCAGCTCCTGTGATCTGGATATTAAACATACACTGCCATACAGCGGGTATTAAAACATGTCAATTCATTTTTCATCCCTTGCACCATTTAGGGCAATTTTAATGACAGTAATTTCATGTAATTCTTTTTAGTTAAGGCATTATTTGTTAATTTTCAATCATGTACTGCTGATATTGTAGTTCAGTGTACCAAAATAGTTGTTGTAAGGACTGTGATGTGTTTTATTTGAAAAAGACCCAGTAACTAACCCGTCTCTTTTGGGCCTTGGTAACCCGTGGTTGTTTGACCTCCTCTTCTTCTCCTCCATCCACCTTTAGAGACTCAACTCCATTGATCACCTCCTCTGCCTTGTACCAATGGAAAAAAAAACAGCACAACAGTTAATATCCTACATGCATTTTTTGTAACATCCATGTTTTTTATATGAGACAGCTTTTAATCATGTACACACACATACCTTTGTGTTGGTAGTAGATTTGAGCTGTTTGACCTCCTCCTCATGTTTCTGGTTGAGGTCAGCCTCTAACTTGGTGATCTCCTCAGTCAGCTGTTTCCTCCTTTTCTTATCATTTTTGGGGACAGCATTTTTCATGCTCTGGATTTTTGCTGGAAAAGGAAAAACAACAGTAAACTTTAATTACTACTACAATATAAACTGCATAGAGGGTACAGTTTATGATGATGTTAAGTTAATAATCAGTCACTTCATCATCAATCTTAACCAGAATATACAAAAAACATTGGTATAGCTTAGATTTTACCAACTGTTTCTATGATGCAAAACAATCTAATGTATATACTGTTGGGTGTGGAAGAATGATATGTACTTACTGTAGGTACAACTTATGAATAACAGTAATTAGAGTTACAATTTATTAAATGTGTAATAATCAAAATGCAGATGTTACAAGTTATTTAGAGAGATTACTTTAGTTGGGTGTATTTTATGTGAAGCTTCCCTGTCTACACACAAAACAGAACGCTGCAAGTTTTACAGAAGAACTTTCCACCCATTTCGTACTGTGGCACAATAAAAAAGTTTCAAGAAAGCAACATTTTCATCTTTGTTTACTGGTTTTGAGCACTGAATAATTTTTTGTCTTTCCCGCAAAAAATGCCACTGATTTTGTGATTCCATACATTCATAACGTCACCTGTTTATCTAAGGTGAGTGAAACCTGGGTTAAGTTTGCTTTAGGTCGTAGTATTATGTGAGTACTACATCAAAACAATGTCAACCAGAATACATTACAAATACCATTTAAAGGCAATCTGTGATGGAACACAAATGAACAGAGTATACAGACGAAATAATGTGATAAAAAAAATTTACCTATTATGATAGTTCACAGTTGCAAACATGTTTTAATGACTCTTTTATATCACCATAGTTTCCCGTTGGTCCTTGTTATGATTGTCACAAGATAATTGTATTTATTTTTTATCATTTTAAGTTAATCAATTTCGTTTGCACTTTGACACAAAATACTAAATGCTTGAATGATTTTTTTTGTACTACTTAATCTCACTTTTTCTCATTTTACAACTTCTGACCTCTCTGATCTTTATCCTTGTAATTGTTTATAATTTTCTACTTCTGTGTTTGTCATGGTTTGACAACAGCAGATAGTTTTAACCCGCAAATAATCACCTAGGTTATTCAGTTCTCACTCCGGATCATTAATCTCCTTTAAAGTAAACCTTTGATATTCATCATAATAATAATCCAGGTCGATTGATGTAACAGTTTTGTAGAAACACAACTGGGAGCCCAGTTTAACATGTAACATCACTGGTGTACGGCTACAATGACAGCGCGTTGAGTGAAGTTAGCTTCCGACACAGGTCTGCTCCGTTTTGTTCATTGACTCCTGTGAAATGACAGTTCTCACTACAGCATATTGCTACTGGGCAGACACAGGCCGTTTGGTAAAGGCTGAGTTTAGTGTACGTACCTTGCAGGTCCTTCTTCTCTTTGCGGTGCTGTTTTGCCAGCAGCTCCTCCGGTGTCTCCGCTATCCCCTCCTCCATGACTCGATGCTACTGCTGTTGCTCCGCTTGTTAAAAAACATGGAACCGACAACCGTTACAAAAATAAATGTTATGAAGTCTCTTCTGTAAAATATGGCCGCATCACTGACAAAAGATAAAAAACAAATGTTCCATAATAAATAAAACGTGCTGACATGGCCTTATCCGGAAGAATGGGTCGGAAGTAGGGAGGAGGTTATTTTTCTTCTTCTACGCTAAAACTAAAGTTGACTATCGCCACCTGTTGGTCCATCATCACATTACTCTACAGTAGGGGTGTGCAAGTGTTTTTAGTTCAGGGGCCACGTACAGCCCACTTTGATGCCATCAAAATACTAACATAATAACCTAGAAATAATAACTCCAAATTGTTGTTTGGTTTAGCGCAAAAAAGAAAAGCACAGTTTTAATAATGCTATGCCTCAGTTTCCCGTTTACACATGTACATTAGAACTTACAGACCACAGTGGATCTGCAGAGGCACAAAACATTTAGTAACAGACATAATATTTTTAAAATTCTACTTATTTTTCCCAAAGTTGTTCTCAAGTTGTTCATGGTTGTTTGGATTATTCACATTTTTTATGAAAAGATAGTTTGTAAATGTAAACATTTTAATCATGTAATTTAACTTTTTTCCACTACAGTAAAGACAAAAAATTTAAGTTGTCATTGTTTATAGGTTATAATACTATTATTTTACCCATCCAATCCACTTGAGAGCCAGCTGGGCTGTATGCTGCCCCTGAACAAAAATTTACACCGTTTACAGTTAATATTTTTAGTGTAATTTGGATTGGACCCTTTGGCCTGTGGGCCGCATATTTGACACCTATGCTCTACAGCCATAATAGTGCTTAATATTATATACCTAGTAGTTTGCACCAGGCAAGATAAGCACAATATTAACCTCTAAAATGTTTGACATATGAAGTTACAGAGAAAGTAGATGCTCAACTAAGTGCCTCAAATTTGTACAGAACTTCAGTTAAAGTAATTAGATACAGTGTCTGCTAAGTACTAGCAGTAAGTGAAGTCAGCTAATTTGGGACATTTTCAGTAAATCGCTAAGAAAACCACCTTACTACCTCGAATTTTACTTTTTTCTTTGTGTGCATCACTGGTATAATTCTATGGAACACATAATTTGCAGAGTAAAACACAGCAGATGAAGAGCCTGTTTAGGTAAAATGGGAAAAACAGATTTTATATCCTTAACTCTGTATTTATTAGCAGCTAGTCAATTAACATGTTACTGTTTTGGTAAGACAAATGTCACACAATCACACAATAACCTTGATTGGTCTAAGAAAAAGAGATGGAATGGGTAATAGCTAATCCTGGACTCATCGAAAAAAAATCTTACTTTTAACTGATGGAAATTCTCAGAATGTCACTAATAGCAACTTTCTAAAAAAAATCTGTGTTTTCCATCAGAAAAATGTTCCATTGTCCTTATTTTCCTGACCTGAGTGCAATGTCAGTCAAAGGCACATTTCCATAAAATGCAAAGTCTAATAAAAATGTTTTGATTATAAGTCACAGTTAATTATACAGCTGCAGGATGTTGATTTTATCTCAGACAAATGAAAGCTACTGTTTCATATAAATGTACATTTCTAAGACAAATACCAGCCTACAACATGATTGGTGACTTGCTTCTGCTATTTTAAGAACCCAAGATGTTAAACCTTATTTGTCCCACTTTAACTGAGGGCCCACATTACCTGACCTCACTGTACTCTAGGTACAGTATGTATGGACAATTTACTAAATTTAAATGAGTAATAAAGTTAACATAGGATCAACTCCCTTAATAGTTCATGGTACAAAGTATAAAACAGAACAGATTATATTCAAATAATAAAGACAAATACTGGCCCAATGATTGAATATGCATACAAGGAAAGTTAGCCAGGTCTTTGTAATAATAATAATAATTTGGCTGCTGGGTTTGACATAAATTATTACTATCACTGAATGTGGTGTATTTCTAATAACAGACTAAGTGGGCTGCAGACAGGCCAGAGGTTCTGTGGATCTAAACTCGTTTCAAGAGACGCAGACGCACTTTGTGACGTGGCACGAGGGGCGGAAGAGCTTGTTTGTGTTTTGGTTCTAAGGGGAAGTTGCGAGAAGAAAGAAAGGAGGAGACGTGACGGCATTGTTGAAATTATTTTCTTGCTCTCCCAGCGTTACCTCAGCAAAGTTCCCTGGGTTTCGTATGTAAATACTACAACGGTAGTATTAAGAGTTGAAAACATCGTCTGGCTCTCAGGTAGCGTACTTGACATGAAACGACAAGCTGTGGTTTCCAGCTGGATGGCTAGCTCGGCTAATGCTAACATTTAGTCAGTTGTCATCGGGGCTAGCTTGGTCGCTACCCGAGTCCAGCTAATATCGGTGATGTTTGATATGTAGAGAATGCAGAAAGGGAGGCCTTTGTCTTGTAGCACCGAGTCTGGATGGTCATTGCTTTTGCCGTAATGGTGGTTAGCAATGGTGGTTAGTGATGTCTGGTGTGTCTAGCAGTATGACAGGCTTGCAGTAGATTTTGTGATAGCTAACAGTTATATGGGTGGAATCAGGTCAGTGGGTGGAATGCTAACAGTGGTGGCAGGCTAACGATAGTGTCTGTTGATTGAACGTTTGGTATTTGACCATCACATGTTTTTGACGACAAGCACAGCATGTCTGTTTATAGCTCAGTCTATTTGTATGCCTTTCCTCGTCATAATGCATATGTTAATGTCTGTGTATCAAGATTTGATCCGATTGGCTGAGGAGCTATTGAACAGCTAGTTAGAAACACACAAGTAATGCTGATTATAGGTAAGTGAGCAAACTAGCTAGACAATAAAAGTGTGGAAAATCGCACTCACCTCCACTAAAATAATAGCAGATTGGCTGTAGCTAATGTATGTTCACTGTCAGCTGATGACAGTCAAAGCCAAATATTTTTCGAGCAGTATTGTACACAGTGTTTGTTGACAGTTCCAGTCTAAGTACACGCACTTATTGCTATTGTCACTGCATCCACTTATGCTTACTTGTTGACTTAATAAATGATAAATCCTTGATTCAAGGTATTGGACAAACGTGTGAAACCATTTTATAAGCAAATAACATAATTTAAACAATCAGTTTTGCAGAGCTGTGTGTAGTACTACATGAATTGAGCATTAAACTTAACATTGTTACGGGGTTAAGGGATTATTTCAGGTGATTTATGAGTCATTAATGGTTGTTTTAACTTGAGCAGTTGAGAAGCCAACACACATAACATCACAGGCCGTTAAACCTGTGTTTGCATTTTGCAGTGTGCTGGTGTAGCCATTGACCCAGTAAGATAATCCTTTATTGGTCCCACAACGGGGAAAATTACAATTGCAGTAAAGGATGGCATCTGTGTTAGAAGGAAGTAGGAAGCTTGTACCTAATAAGAATTGGATTAGAATTATGTACTTTTACAACACATGGAAATCTAATATTTATCAAAGAGGCCAATCAGCATCTTTGACACAATGACAGAATCAGAGAGTTGTGCTTAAATTGTTTGGAATCACTAGTTAAATTTGGCAACATGCCTCTTGCATTTGTCAGGAGATGTGTGGGATGCACAGTTAAAGTCATTATAGTCATTTTGTGGTCAGGCCTAAGATTCCACAGATCATTCTCAGGATACATTCTTATGCAAAGCTGGTCATAGGCTGTGACTATCTACTAACAACAGCCAGTCTGTTCTGTAGAGATTAGTCAGCAGCTGAATCCTAAACAAGTTAGTAAGCAATGCACAAATGCATGGTATGTAACCATATAGATGTTCTCTGAGTTGTAACAGACAAGTAATGGCGCCATTTGCGTTCTATTCTTGTATGAGGTTGTGGTGAGCTTTCTTTGCACCTTCGATCAAGTTATTCATACTGAAACTGTCCGTCATAAGTGGCTTCATGCATGTAATTCCACCTCTGAGAAATTTATCAGTCCACAAAACTCGTAGTGATCATTATGTTTAAAGTACTTTTCGTGTTACTGAGTTTTTGATTAAATCTTTTGATCGAGTAGTGTTAGAACAACTCTTGAACTCAGTTGTATTTTAAAGACTTAAAAGCCATCTAACAAATAAATATGTAAAGAATCTTTGTATCCTCATGGTGAAAAGCAGTGAAATTATTTTTGCGGTAAAGTTGATCACATTTAACATTTTATTTTGTGAACAATTACCTCCATTATCTGTCTTATTCCAGCACCTGAATCAAATTAATATAAAATCAATTTAGAGAGCTCAGATCCAATGGTTGCAGTTGATCTCCAGTGGAGTCTTTATCAAGTCTTTTATTTCTTTATTTATTTAATATATTTTTCTTTATTTATTGGTTGCTTTTGTTTTCCATATTTTTGTACTCAGGTATATCGATAGCATTGGATCACAATTATGTGAAATTCTATTATTTTATTTGAATGTTTTTTTTTCCCAGTTGTGAGCCTTAACTTAAGTCTTAACAAACAGAAATGTTGGAATTCTAATGGCACATAAGTCCTCTGAAACCTGAGGAGAAACCCTGGAGAAATTGAAAAATTTTACTTTCAATGTTACATTCTCACTTACAGTGAATACCTGAAATGATTCTCCAAGATTTGCAGAGATTTTGTGAATTTATTTAAAAATTTTTGACTTCTAATGTTCATTGCAGGGGCAGATGCCCCGTTGTGCATTTGTGTCTTTGGGAAACGCACTTCACCCCCCTTGCCTCCAGTGCTACTCACACTGGTGGATGAATAAATATGAATGTTTGGTGGTCACAGGGGCCGTTTGGTGTGAATTGGCAGCCACACTTCCATCAGGGCAGCTGTGGCTACAGATGTAGTCGACCACCACCAGTGGGTGAATGTGGAGTGAATGAATAATGGAGCCGATGTAAGCGAATAAAATAGAAAAGCACTTTATAAATCTAATTTATTTTTGTTATTATCATCATTGAATTAGTTTCAGCATAATTTATAAAATGCACCATATGGGGAAGTGGATCTGTTTACAGCTAACTTGATTGGCGTTGTCAACCAGAGCAGGTATAATGTGACATGAAAATCAGTCATATTAATAAAAGAGAAAGGAGATCATCTCCAATTACAGTGACTGTGTTGCCGGGCAAATATTAAATTCCATTGTGTTGGTGCTACAGATGCAATAGAGTAGACTCTGTGCATCATTACTTCATTAGGTATAATTAAATTTCTTTTTTGCACAGTTGTCATAAGCAGTGGTCTGACCTGTGGTTCAGTTTTTTGAATGTCGTCCCACGTTTCTTGCAGCACAAGTCCTGAAAGTGAAGTTTGACACACCGGGCACCAGGTGATCTGTCAAGGTCATGGCCAATCGGGGAGGAGCTACAAGACCCAATGGACCCAACGCCGGGAACAAGATCTGTCAGTTTAAGCTGGTGCTTCTGGGCGAGTCGGCTGTGGGAAAATCCAGCTTGGTGCTCCGCTTCGTCAAAGGCCAGTTCCATGAATTCCAGGAGAGCACAATAGGAGGTGAGCGTCAACTACAGACAGAAGAAAAATAATCCATGTACATTTATGGCGTGAATGTTACAAAGCACTGGAAAAGTTCTTACTGTGGCTTGAATATTCGTTCTTACGCTGTCTCAGTTGTTACTTTGTGCTCTTGTCTTCAGCGGCCTTCCTCACCCAGACAGTGTGCCTAGACGACACAACGGTAAAGTTTGAGATCTGGGACACAGCAGGTCAGGAGCGTTACCACAGTTTGGCACCTATGTATTACAGAGGAGCACAGGCGGCCATCGTGGTCTACGACATCACAAACGAGGCATGTCCATCCATCCAAGACAACTTCAGTTTTGCCCATATTTTATTTGTAATTTAATAGTTAACAATTTAATAATTTAATAGTTCTGACAGTATATTCAGAATACTTTATTAATCCCAGGGGGAAATTATTGAACACCGGCTTAGTGGAAATGTTGACATTCTTGTTGCATGGCCTGAGTGTATTGAAAATGTCCCTGATCCTTCTGTTGGCAGGAGTCCTTTGCTCGAGCAAAGAATTGGGTAAAAGAGCTGCAGAGACAAGCTAGTCCTAATATAGTCATCGCTCTGTCCGGCAACAAGGCTGACCTCGCCAATAAGAGGGCCGTCGACTTCCAGGTCAGACTAAGCAAACACTGTCACAACTTTTTCCATTTTGTTCATTCTTGCAAATATATATTTGTATTTTTCATGCAACATTAAAGCTTAGCAACGGGGCAAAAAATATGATCAGAATATAACTTTTTTCCATATTGATCAGTAGTGATACAGTATTTGTCACTATATTTAATTTGTTGATACTGAAGTGTTCATCGGCTTAACTTGAGTATATTCACATGAACGTGCATTTTTGGTTTTTTTAAATGGGGAGAAAATGTTCCTGGTCAACATTTATGGCTATTTGAGTGCAGGTTTCTGCACTCACAAGGTCTGCTTGAATACAACTCCCAGTCAATGGAGATTTCAATTGAGGTTTGCAAGTTACACTGAATATATCTCTTCTCCGGGCTGTGTGTCACATTAGCCACTCAAACGGCAGCAGGACAGAGGCTGTTCATCAGTAAATGAGACTAAAACACACAGACTCAGCAGGTTTTGAACTGTGAACTCTTCAGAATGAACATTTACCTGCCAGGGTGCTGGTTGGACCATTACCTCAGATCTGCTCACACAACAGAGAATCTACCCGCTTGTGGCAGTTACTAGTTTTTTTTATGTATTTTTGATATAATATTTATAACATTTTGTATAATATGCTGTTAGATATATCAGTATCAAGTAGAAATATCCAAAGCTTATGATTATTGACATGTTTTATTGCAATCCCATTTGGAGATTGCTCTATTGCTATGCAGAGCTGCTTAACTCTTTCCCCGCCATTGACGAGCTATTGCGTCAATCCGTGTTTTCACTGTTTTACTGTAGTTGGCACTTGTTGTGGATAATGTGAATTACTTTCCTTAGTCCAAAAACAAAAAAAAAACAAACAACTTTTCCGGAAAAATGAAGGACCAGTTGTAAAGTTTTCAAACCCGAATCACCGGTATCCCATAGCAACGTACACAGAACCATTCACCTTGAATGGGAGAATACCAGCTTCGCAGGAAACGCTCGCAGTATCAAAAGGCTTAAAGATGATTATGAACACAGACTCCAACAATTCAAGGTATGATGAACCTTCAGAAGAACTTTTTAGAGACAGAGACAGCGCTGGAGAAATAGGAGGTGAAACAGAGCAACACAGGTCCGACACGAAGATGAGGGAGACAGCAGGGGATGTGTGGAAACGGAGGAAACCACAGACAGGATGAAGATATAAGAGACATTTATAGTGGACATTCAAGGAGAAGACAGACAACCAGACGTTGGACAAGACAACGCGGGATACTTGGATCCCACGATCCAAGTATCATTACGTTAGGCGGGGTTCTGACTTAGAGGCATTCAGTCATTATCCCACTGTCTAAAAGTCTTCATCTTGTAGACAGTGTGAATTCAGATGATGACACTTAGACACAGAGTGGATTCAACACAGATGTCGTTCTCAGCTCCATAATGGCAGTGGTGACAGAGGTAAGACACTGGTTTATTTGGCCTTTCTATCAAATAAATAAATACATATATTCAGAAATAAATAAATAGATGTTCATATAATTATTTACAGATCAAACACAGCAAGAGGACGTGGTCCAACAGGAGGACATGGTCCAACAGGAGGACATGGTGCAGCCAAGCAAAGGCTAGAAATATACAGTATTTCGTGCATTTGTTTCTGTATTGTTTTTGTTGAAAATGAGGAATATGGCAGTGTTTATATACAAAAGACTAAACTAATATGTGGATGACTCATAATTGATGTATGTAAACGTGTAAAGTTTATAAGGAGTCTGATGCTTTAGGAGATGTTTTGTTTGGTGTGTAGTCTTTGGTTTCCTCTAACATTTTGTAGAATGTTGGGATATCTGAGAACTGCTCATTATTATTAACTATTTTATTTTGTGACTTTGAATACAGTGTTACTGTTTGTAAATAAGAGAGTCAAAAATATAAATAGGAAATCAGTTTTATCTTGAATATCAATATTTTTGAAAAAAAAGCTGTTTTCTCAAAATGTCGTTTTTTCCTGAATTTTCAAATGTTTATACCTCATGAACAAATGAACATAGAATAAAATAGTTTTTTGTGTTTAAAAGTTGAAGTGCTGTTCTGTCTTTTGATGAATTCAATGTTCACACACTCCTAACACAACATTTTCAGTGGGCCTTCAAAGATCAGTGGATATGACCAAAAAGGCTGGCGTTGGCTGGTAACTAACTGTAAAACACTCTGGCGGGGAAAGAGTTAATTGCTTTTTTTCCCTGTGGTTTAAAGCATGAACGTAGAAGTATGTCCTGACATGTATATTATTATGTTTACAATGTCTTGACAGGATGCCCAGTCCTACGCAGATGACAACAGCTTACTTTTCATGGAGACGTCAGCCAAGACATCTATGAATGTTAATGAAATATTTATGGCTATTGGTAGGTGCCTCGAAACACTGACCTCGTATGTTTTTTAGGTTTTATTCGTAACCCAGATTC
This sequence comes from Apogon talboti, assembly GCA_037367365.1. Taxonomy (NCBI): domain Eukaryota; kingdom Metazoa; phylum Chordata; class Actinopteri; order Kurtiformes; family Apogonidae; genus Apogon; species Apogon talboti. Next base: position 5,742,414 of record JAPQRQ010000003.1, read on the forward strand.
ATCTGTGTAAACTCAGGATGTCTGCCGGCATCGTGTGTGTGTGTTTTGATGAACTGAGTGGTTATTTCTACATCTACCTTTGTTTTGTTTTTGCTCTTCAGCAAAGAGATTGCCGAAGAGTGAGCCTCAGGCTGCAGGAGCGAACAGTGGGCGTAACCGGGGAGTGGACCTGACGGAAGCTGCACAGCCCGCCAAGGCCCCATGCTGCAGTAACTAACATGAAGAATGCCTTCCCCAACCACCCTGTATAGCAGTAACTAATGCGGCCCATGCACCAAATGCCACTGCAGTTACTAATGCAATGTGTTGTAGTCTTATCTCCAATTCTCTAATGTGCAAAACAAGAAAAGATGCCCTGTGCCCCCCCCCCTTTTTTTTTTTTTCTTTTTTGATTTGCAAAGTCATTGCCATTACACTGATCCCTGAACTCTGGCTCTGCCTCTTTCCCACCACCTTGATTCCGCTGCTACCTGGTGAAGCCTTTTAACCTTTCTTTGAAACTTTCTGCCAACTAGCGTGTTACATCTATCTCTGGATAGATTAAAGAGGACAGATTTGTGAGACATTAGTGCACCCTGCCTTCCACCATCTTCCGAAGTGTAGATATGAGTTTCTTTTAGAGGAAGTGGTCACTTCCCTTTTCTGGGATAGCTCAAGACTTTACTACTGCATTTCTAATACCCATCTTCAGTTTTGTTTGTTTTTGATAATTATTGTACGCTATAATTTTGTCAAAGTTATGAATGCACATATAACTGTATACTTACATGGCCTAAAAAAACAACTCTGTTTTATGTTTTGCGTGCAGCAGCAAATGTCTATAAGAGAAGAGGAGCGTTTTGTTGTAAATCTGAGAAAGAGGAAAGGCTCAGGGCAGAGAGCAGACAGAGGAACTCTAGAGCTCCCTATCTCTGGTCATTGGGACCTTTTTATCTGGAAGTTGAAATATTGTCGCAAACTGTAGTTCTTTAGATTCTTCCTCCCTGGTTCTGTCTGTCTGTCTGTCTGTTCATCCTATCCATGCCCCCCAAAGTAGCACTTGTGTACATTCTCCCTCCATCCCTGGGCCAGGCCTGCTTCTAGTTTTCCCTAGTGGCATTGTGCAATGTTTCACAGTATTTAACTCTGTGACTTTAGTGTCTGCAAGGACCAATGCAGCACAGCAAAAGCCTCCTGCTCCGCCCATCCTTCACCATAACAAGGCGCAGTGGCCTCTGAGGTACACCCGTCCCTGTCACCACTTCCCCATCCCCTGTTCCAGTGTCCTTTCTTAAATCTCGTGCACACCGTCTTTTTTGCAGTTAGACTCGGGTGTCCTGGTTCTTGCCTTCGGACAACATAGTTTGTGCATACTACCTTATCCATTGTGTTAATGTTGCTGGATCGCTGCAGGGTTTGCACATAGGGATGATAGTAGCGAGTGGGGGAGTTGCAATATGTAAGGTTACTTCAGAATCACCTTGAATTCTTTGCCATCCTGCCCTGATTTGGAAGTGCTTTAGACACAGTCATGTGTCAGGGAGTACAAAGTGGGCCCGGGCTGGCTGGTAACAGATTACATCTACAGGATTCACTCACACGTGCCCATTTACATGTGTGTATTGTTGAACACACATTTGCACATGAACACACATTTACCACAGATTCTTCCCCCTGTACCCTATCAATCTAAACCCTCATTTTACAGCCGCACACACTCACAGTCTGTTACACCACTCCGTCCCCTTTGTTGTACACATACTTGTTTTTTTTTCCTTTGCACCATCTCACTTAAATGTTACACACACATACAGAGGTAAATACACACATATACATGCATACATACAGTACATGTGGTCAATAACTCTTTTTACAGTTCTGTCTTACTCATGCCTTGCACTAATGATGCTCATGAATATGTCTTGTCATAAGTACAGCCAGTGTGATATAAATA
>JAPQRQ010000003.1:5766575-5777063 GCA_037367365.1 Apogon talboti
ACTACGGAGCCTCTGAACGTCCAAATGGGTCATATCTGATGACCATGAAAAGACGACAAACTGTATTTTACACCAATGATTTACATGTATTGATAGGATTAGTGGTTCATAAGTTATTAGACATTTTACATCTGTAGATGGTTTTGGTCGATGGTGGATATTTGGCTCTTTATGGGTTAAGCAGTGCATCTTAACCCACTGATGACCCATGCTGTCAAAATAATTTCCACATATAGAGACAGATCTGTGATAAAAGCATTTGCTGAATTTACTGGGTTGACTGGACCCGAGCACCGGAAACATTATACTCATTTATATTTGAACAGGTTAACAGTCCAAACACGTCACAGCTGTAACCGTTTATGAATACTGTCATCCTCACAATTTTGACATGATGTTTTTTGCGCCCTTGTTCTACTTCAGAAAAGAACTGAAGGACCCAGATCAACTGTACAGCTCCCTGAAGACCATCCTCCAGCAAGTAAAGGTAAGTGTAAGCTCACCGGTGTGATGAAATAACTGCAATGATTCATACCGATGTGTCTTTAATATTCATTTTCTCTCTATCTTGAAAAGTGACAGTAGAAAAAACACCGTAGAATGACAGCATAAAAACATGTAAAAGTAAAAACCTTAAAGTGTCTTAAGGTAATGCCAGGAAATAGACTGGTCCCAACATGTCAGAGTAGCAGCAGCTGTGTCAGATAAGGAAACATTAAATACATTATAAACAAGCTGACATTTATCAGTTGCACCTCTTGCAGACTTGACATTATCTGGGGGCTGTAATCACATCCATTTGGACTCTAACCAATAATGTCTCAGTGACATCTGGCCACTCCTGTCATGTGGCTTTGCACATAAAATAATTTTCCCACACAATCCAAACATGGTCTTTAAATGTATATTTTAGATCTACAGTGCAAGATTTATGGGGATTTAGGAGGAGCTAATTGAAGAAATAGAATCCCAGACTCATAGTAATATTTTCATTAGTGTATAATCACAGGAAAATAAGAAATGTTGACTTTTCTTTAGAATGATCCTTTTATATCTACATAGGAAGTAGGTCACCGTTCACAAAGTCCAACATGTTGTGCCTCCATATTTGACTTCCTCTTCTTCTATTTTTTTTTTTTAATCATTTTATTGTGGGGCGACATCAGCGTTAAGGTGTATTAGTATCACTGTATGTCTAAGTCTGGACCAGAGTTAATATTCTCTAAACTGAAAAAGCCCAGAACAGATAAAGCGTAAGAATCTGGTCCGACCAGCTCTAGTTTTGTCATAGAGCGGGTCGTCCAATGACCGAAGGGTCAGCGGTTCGAATCCTGGCTCCAACAGTCCACATGTCGAAGTGTCCTTGAGCAAGACACTGAACCCTAAATTGCTCCCAGTGGAACCAGGCAGTGCCTTGCATGGCAGCAGCTGCCCACTGGTGTGTGAATGTGTGCAGCGTAAAGAGCTTTGGGCACCATTACAGTTAAAAAAAAAGCGCTATATAAGTGTACTCCATTTACCATTTATATCAATATGATAGATAGATAGATAATGTGCAATTTCGCCACTAGATGTCACTAAATATCATACATTGAACCTTTAAATATTCTTTTACTTTTATTATGTTATCACTCATTGTAATGAATCCAAATTGTATCAACTCTAATATGAGTGATTTTAGGATAAAAACAAAATAAACATGGCCTTGAAACGATCTCTGCAGTAGTTACAGGGATGTGCACATTTATAAACTGACTCAATCGGCCATGAACTATATTCTAACCAACATCTTCCTGTGATGAATCAGAGTCACCAGAATGCCTGGCCCTTCATGGAACCTGTGAAGAAAACCGAGGCCCCTGGGTACTACCAAGTCATTCGCTTCCCCATGGGTATGTACAGATTTTACAGCGCACATGCCCCCAAAAACGTATGAATACTAAAGTATGAAGTGTGACGAACAGTTCCAAATACTGAATTAACGTTGTCTTTTTCCCTCTGTAGACCTTAAGACCATGAGTGAGCGTCTAAAGAGCAGATACTACACCACGCGCAAGTTGTTCATGGCTGACATGCAGCGCATCTTCACCAACTGCCGCGAGTACAACCCCCCCGAGAGTGAGTACTATAAGTGTGCCAACTTACTGGAGAAATTCTTCTACACCAAGATCAAAGAAGCGGGTCTCATAGAGAAGTAGAAGAAGAAAGAAGAGTCTGGATGAGATGATCCTCAGACAAACACAATAAAGGACAGTGACTGAACACACAGACAAGCAGAGAAAAAGGACTCCTGGTTCTGGAGCAGCTAGATAAGTATCTTTAAGTAAAGTAATGGTGAGACCAGATCTCAGATCAGCACTCTTTAATATTTAACCAACGCCGGCCCAGATCCACAATCAGTATCTTTGACTGATATGTACACTGAAAGAGCGGCGGCAGCGGTGAGGGAACGGCCTCTTTGAAGACCTGCAAGACTGTTGCTGAAGTGAAACAAAAGAAGAATGGTGTCTTCTTGTTTCATCACGTATCCCAGGGTTCCACAGAAGGAGTAGGACAGTAGAAGGTGTATGTAACAGTAACATATTCAACAGGGCAGAATGAGGCGTCCTGTGTTTTTACTGTAGGAACGATGACAAGGAAATGACGACTAATTAGATTCACACTCACACACCGTACTCTGTCTCCACCCTGCTCATCTCTTTTGTCACTCCTTCATCTTCTGCCTTTTTTATTAAACGTCTGCCTCCTCCTCCTATTCCTCTTCCTCCTCCTCTTCCTCCTCCTCTTCCTCCTCCTCTTCCTCCTCCTCTTCCTCTTCCTCCTCCTCCTCCTCTTCCTCCTCCTCCCAGTTGACTCAGGTACAGATGTCATGAGCACATCTACACTATATGGAGTCATTATAAATTTCCACATTTTCTCTGTCTGAGGAAAAGCGTCTGATGATGAGGTTAAAGTTTGTTCTGATGTGATGAGTTCATCCTGCCAAAAGAGGAATACATACTTTAAAATTTGTAGATTTGCATTACATGAAAGCACTTATATTCCCTGTATATTTCAAATGTATATATATAATATATATTTTCTGTTTCAGAACTAAAAAAAAAGATCTTTTTGTTTTCAGTAAACCGCATAGGGCAGTTTGTCTATCGAAATGCACTTTTATTTTTCCAAGTATTAGTTAACATAAACGAGAGCATCCTCTTTTCTTCAGAATTTGTTTTACATATAAATTACCTGCTATTGACTAAGGACTAATTTAATTACCTAGAGTTTATTCTTATTTATGTGCTGTAATTTAAAAGAACTATGCTTAAGACAAGGTCTTAATTTATTCTTTCTTATTTTTGTCCTGCAGATGGAGATTGATAACTTTATACTTTGGAGATACATGAAAAAGATTGTGCAATACTATGTAGTTTTGCTGTTTTGTAAAAAAAACTAAAAACAAACAAAAACAAAAAAAGAAAGTGTTTGTACTTTTCAAACCTTCTGGCATTTTTTTCATGTCTGAGGGAAAAATATTTCATGCTCTTTGTACAATTGGTTTTAATGACATAGTATTAGCCTATTTTGTAGACTGAATAAAACAGAACTGAAGCTGAAACAGAGTCTCTGCATTTTTTTTTCCACTGTAGACATGAAAAGATTTTCCAGCATAAAATACAATTTCATTTTTAACAAGAGGACTGAAAAAAGTATCAACCCAGGAATAAAGTGGGAATGTTTCAAGAAGATCTGTGTGAAATGTCTTAAGAGCAATAAAGAAATAAGGAAATCAAATTGTATAAAGTTCAAAGAAAGGACGAGGTGATATAATCCCTTGTGACCATTGTTACCTGAGGTGACGGGATCTTTATGTTGGTTTCATGGCCTTCAGTTGGGTGCAGGGGATCACAGGCTTCATTGGGGTCATCAGGTGGGGACCCTCCTTCACCGGTGTTTTGATGACTAGCCCACAACACCTCTAGAGGGCTCATCGGCGACACCTGTCGTCCCAGGTGTGCCCCCCTCTGCTCTGGACCCCCTGCTTGCTCTGCTGCTGCTGCTGCTGCTGCTGCCTTGGAGCCCAGACAGGGTTTCTCTTCTTCATCCAGAACCAGCGACTGGACTGTTCTGCCGTACTGGAAAGGAGTTGATGACCTGCCGCAGGGCTTGACCTCGGATTCCCAAGTCCTTCAGCAGCCTGGATGTTGACCTGCCCACAAATCCTCTGCAGCCGACCTCAACTGGGCAGACCTTGACTTTCCACCCATGTTGTCCTGCATCAGCTGCCAACTCATAGTACTTGGCGCTCTTCCTTTCATATGCTTCCTCAATTGCATCCTCCTAGGGCACAGTCAACTCCACTACGAAGGCAGTGTGGATGGAGGAGGACCAAAGGATGAGATCAGGTCTGAGGTTTGTTACTGTGACCTCGGCGGGGAAGCATAGACGTTGGTTCAGATCCACCAGTGACCTCCAGTCTCGTGCCCCTCCTAGCTGGCCGGGGTGTGGTGCTATTGTGGGTGTAGGCTTGGGTGTAGGAGGAGGTAGGACGTTGATGGCTGTCCTCTTGGTCTCTAGGCTGGCTGCCAGGCATCTCAGCACCTGGTTGTGCCGCCAGGTGTAACGCCCTTGTGTCAGACTTGCCCTGCAACCAACCAGTATATGTTTCAGGCTGGCTGGGGATGGACACAGTGGGCATGTGGGATCTTCTCCGTACCGTTGGTTGAGATTGGTCGGGGATGGAAGGACATCATAGACTGCACCAACGAGGAAGCTAGTTCGATATGCCTCCGTTCCCCACAGCTCCTTCCATGACAGCTTCCTCTTCTGCACCTCCTCCCAACGCATCCATTGGCCCTGCTTTCCCTGAGAGGCTACCTTAGTGCATCTCAATGCCTGTACTTGTCAGCGTACCTCCTCCACCACCAGGCCTCGACGCTGTGCCGGGGTTGCTTTGCGCCATGGTGTTCTGCTCTCCCTGGTTCCTAGGCCTCCTCTCCCCAGCTGTACACGACCAACAATGTCTTGATATCTGAGGGCTGACTTTGCCTGCTGTGTCGGAACATCTGAGGACCACTTCCTTCCAGTTGACAAGGTAGGTACTGTTTGGGCAGCCACGGGACTCTGCCAGAGTCATTTCCAGCCTTACTTTAGGGCACTTGAATTCATCCATAAGACTAGACACCCGTAACTCAAGTACTCCTTTCCCATATAGTGATGTGTTGGTAATGGACCTAGGGAGGCCAAGCCACTTTTTGGCAAAGGAGCTAACCAATCGTTCCAGCTTCTCAATTTTGGTGAGTGGGATATCGTAGATGGTCAAAGGCCACATGAGTAAAGGGAGAAGGCCAAAATGCAGGCACCAGGGCTTCAATCTGCCGAATAGTAAGGTCTTGTCAACAGTGTTTAGACCAATGATGGTGTCCTCTCTGGTTCACTAGAGTCGTGTCCCTTTGGTTGGAACATACCAATTCCCAAGACTCTTGATTGGTTTCTCTGCCACGGTTGGTATAGGTTCCTCATCGATGAAGAAATGGTGCTTAGCCAGTTTCCCCTTCACAAGTGATATACTTCTGGATTTGCTGGCCTTTATCTTCATCTGGACCCACTTGCAGCTTACCCAAGAGTCACCTGGCGCAAGCCTTGGTGGTGGTGACAATGGACAGGTTGTCCATGTATACCCTGATGGGAGGGAGCCTAAGACTGTGTTTTGTCCACTCCCGTCCGACCACCCAACGTAAGGCACGGATGATGACCTCCATAGCCATAGTGAAGGCTAACGGGGAGATGGTGCAGCCAGCCATAACACCTACCTCCAGGGGCTTCCATGCTGTGGTATATTCCTTTGTTGTGAGGCAGAGCTGTTTGTCTTGAAAGTAGGACTGAATGATTGGAGAAGGGGTCCGGTGCTGAAGTAGCGTATTTTCCGGACTATAAGTCGCACTTTTTTTTCATAGTTTGGCTGGTCCTGGTACTCAGGTGTGACTTATATATATTAAAATATATAATTTCACATGTTCTTAAATGTTAATTTACACTGACCGACATCCCCACAGAAGAGGAGGCGGCGCTTCATCTTCCTCCGGAGTTGGTGGAGTTGTTCAGAAGTGACACTGAGGATGAAGAATTCAATGGATTCAGTGACATGGAATGAGAGCGAGAGTTTGGTAAACTTGTTTGTTGGACCCTGGAGCTTGTTATGTTAATTCTGCCTATTCAGCCTCCCTGGTATGTTCGTTATGCTATTGTGTAGCTAAATAACTGTTAATGTGTTACGGTAACATACCGGACACCTATTCAGCCTGTTGCTCTTTATTCTATTGTTATTATTATAACTTGCCTTTCCAGATGAAATGTCTGTTCCTGGGCCTTGATTTTGTAAAATAAGTTTCCCAAAAAAATGTGGCTTATAGTCCAGTGCGACTTATAGTCTGAAAAATACGGCAGTTGAATGCAGTCCAGAGGAGCTTGTGAGGGACAGATCCGAAGGTGTTGGCAAGATCTATAAACACCATGTGGAGGTCTGTCCCATCCTTTATGGCAGCTTGATCATGGTTGAGTGCTCCAGGCACCCAGAGAAGCCTGATATCCTTGCTTTTTGCACAGTGGTGTTGATGTAAACCATTCTTCTCTAGGTAGGTTGCCAGTCTGCGAGCCAGAACACAGAAGAAAATCTTTCCCTCAACATTCAGGAGGCTGATGTGACGGAACTAACTGATAGTGGAGTTCTTTTCCTTAGGAAGAAGGACCCCTCCTGCTCTCCTCCAGGCTGTTGGTATCATCATCATCATCATCAAATATCAAACCCATAGCCTGTTATTAAATTAAATCTTTTATTAAACAAAGCTGAGTTTGGTTCAGCTGGTAATGTTGACAACTAGTTCTTTAGTCAAATTACTAATAATGACGCTTTTCTGACTTTTTCCACTCTATAATCATGACTTTTCTTAAAATGTTAAAGCTTTAATATGTGGACTTTTAACCAGACTTTTTTCTCAATATTCTGGAAATATCAGATGTTTTTATCTTCATGTGGCCTTAATACTCCCACACCCAGTTAAAACACATGACAGACGTTTTAGTTGATAAGTAACAGGACTTTAATTTTGTTAAATTTTATCAAACTGACTGAAACATGATTTATAGTTTATTTGTCCAAGTCATTTTAAAAGATGTTCCTTCCAGAAACAAGACATTTAAGGTGTGTGAAGATCTTCAAGATGAGGAAAAGCTATACAGAAATTCCCAAAAGCCTATTTACATTACCAATTTGTGTTTTCCTTCATTTATCAGAAAACTTTTTGTATATATGCATTTTATATTTCAATGTTTTATTTTAATCTAAATGTATTTTACATTGCAAATATTTGTAAAGTTTGATACTGTCCTTTGTTTTCAGTTTAACTCATTATCATTGCAAACAAGGGGTTATCTCTGTGATTTATCCAGTGTAAATAAAGGTTTAGACATTTCCACTGTATTCCAAGGCAGAAAAGACACAAACTGGGGATGAATGAGGTGTTTAATGCTCTACATTTCCAGTGGGAGTAACTCCAGACCCCTGATAATCCACTTAATTTGACTCTTAGCTGTCATTTTACTTTTGTCACTCATACAGATCTGAGTTCTCCTGAGTCTTGGAAATTTAGGGTCTTGAATATTTTGATCTCAAAGAAGCTAATTTTTGTGAAAGATGAGGAATCAACATAGCTAAAAATGTAATTCTGTGGATTTTACAAAACTTTGTAACAATTTTAGTCCCTTTCATGACCTTTCCCAGTTTCTCATGACCATGGAAATCGTGGTAAAAATGGACCTCAGGGTAAATACTTTATTGACATTTTGTCACAGGAACCTAGACATGCTTGTGATACAGCAGAAAAAAGATAAGGGCAAAAACTTGCTTCAGAATATATTACATGACATGTATGCATATATACCAAAAACTTGGACCTTATAATAAGATCACTCAGAATTAAGTGACAATCAGCGAGAGATGAAGAGGAGACGACTAAAATCTAACTTCTTCAACTGTTTACCTCAGAATAATTATCTCATTAACTCTTTATCACATAAAAAATACAACCATGAGAAAAATAAAAACAATCAGTCAAATCTCAATAAAATCACATTAAAACTGACCAAGTAAAACAAGACAACGTAGCTGCTCTCAGAGACACCCGACAAACGATTCGTTGTATTTCTCAAATGGCTGTTGTCTGTTCATGGAGTTCCTGGATTGCTGCGCCGACCTCTGACCGGACTTCCGCTTGAAAATGGGAGAGCAGAGGAACTGCAAATCTGTGAACTTATCTCCCCGTCGAAGTTTGCTGTTGTGATGAGAATAGAGCAGTCATCCAAAAGAACTGTATTTGGTACAAAAATAAGTGGAAAAACAATGAACAGGGAACATACGCGCTCAGTGAGGGTTCCTTGTAGTCCACGACCATGGTGCACCGCCGTTTTCGGGAAAGAACCGGCGTGGAGCACCGGGAATCAGAGGGCCGGGACCCACCGCAAGAGAAGTTTCGATAGGCTGCAGGGGACAGATTGGTCAAATCACACAGACTCAAGCCACGCCCCGCTGGCCTCACACCAAGAGCACCTGTAGAAACGTGAAGAAGGATGTGATCCAAAGCAAGAAACGGTGAAATTAAACAAAGTGTAGTGAAAATACCACAAAATCCTCCCGAGTGCTGAGGAACAACTGTAACAAAGTCATTGCTGAAGGTGGTTTCACAACAAGACAAAGACTTACGTCTCTTGCATGGCTTCGCCCTCTGGGGCGCTTGGTTTAGCAGAAGAGGTGAAGGTTCACAGGTGGAATCTCCAAAATTGGACAAGACAGTGTCTATTCTCATCATCTCAGCCTCAACCAGAGGGCTGACAGTGGGGAGGGGTTCCTCGTCCTGCCCCTCCCCGACGTCCGCTCTGCGACACTCGACAGGACCTACAGGACCAACACACGATACGATCATTAAATTCACATTCACTCCAGTCTATCATCATAGAATGACATTTTACACTGTTTGGAGACCGATTATGAGTGTCTGTCTGTGTGTGAGACACCAGAGCAGAAATTAAACTCGCTACACATTTTGCGCCAGATGATTGCTGAGCAAAACCCAAACCACTGCTTTAACAGGAACACCACAAACTGACTATGACTTCCTTTTCATGTCTGTCCCATGTCAGACTGTAGAGGACAAAGCACGTGCATTTTACTGATGACCACCTTCATGGGTCATTGAGGCTCTTCTCCACTGCAGGAACTTTGAGCATTACCTGGAACTTTGAAAAACCCTGGTGTGTTTTCACCTAAATTACCCAGGTAAAAATCTTTCCCTCGCCCCCAAACTTTCCCCGAAAAAGTTCCTGGTAGGTACATTTGTAGTACTTCTCAGATTACCTGGAATTCATGAGGGACGGGGCTGTGTGCTGGAGAACGCTGATTGGTGGACTACACTTCCAGCGTTCCGCATTCCATCCACCCGCCATTAAGCCACTGTGTGTGTGGCAGCAAACTTTGCTTTGTTTATTTCATTTCCACAAGCTTCGTCTTTTGATAATTCGGAAAATGGACCAAAAGAGAAGCTGCAACAAGTGGACGGACAAGGAGGTCCAGGTTCTTTTGAGTGCATTTGCAGAGGAGGAAATTCAGAGGCACTGCAGCCACCAAGGATTCAGCAACTTTGTTGCTTGAAGCCAGGCACCAAGAAACAGCAATAGACCAAAGCACCAAAGGTAAATCTCAGAAATATTCACTAGTTTGTTACATGTTGTAACAGTAGTCAGCGGCACATCAGTTGTTTAGTTACCCAAAAGTCGAGTTAACCTAATGCTAATTGGTCAAAAGTCTGACGCTAAACCTAAATCACGGACACAGAACTGGATGTGTTCGTGTTGTCGCCGAGACCTGAACACTGATTTATTCTTTATGTATTGTGATTTCCAGCTGAAATGGACCGGACAGACTCGATGTCTGTTTCTGATGCTGCGGCAAGTGTGAGCTCGTTTGTGCCCTCGGCCTCAAGCAGCCCTCGTCCAAGCTTGTCCAGACACTTGGCCAGACGCCCTAACCTTTCAGATATTTATTTCCCTTTTTAATCTCAAGGCACCTTGTTTTTTTGCACCTTTTGTTTTGTTTCAATTTTTAATAAAAACACATTCTAACCTAATATTGTCTGTTCATTTACAAGGCATCAAAATATAAAGAGTATAAGTACTTTTTTAAGTAATATGCAGTCAAATGAAATGCAGACATTTGAGTAAATCTGTATGACTTTAGGGTTTAACCTGGACTACATCTATAAAACAATAGAAATGAAAAAAGGACCATCCATTACACTAATTGTTGGATGTAATTTAGTTTAATGATTGAGAAGTTGAAAATACATGTTCTACCATTTTTAAATAAAAATTAACAATATGTCATTTGGAATAGATTGTCAAATGGTTAACTTCACCTAAAATGTATTCCAGATGGATTAAGTGATTCAACAA
>JAPQRQ010000003.1:5798597-5813371 GCA_037367365.1 Apogon talboti
GCATGGTCAGGTCATGTTAAAGCCCCATCCTTTAGAATAATTCATGAACAAATGTAAATCGTGCAACTGGCCTGTCATATGAAAAAAATATATCTTTGCCTTTTGATCCAGTTTTTCTGGAGAGAAAATGTGGTGTTTCTCCGGTAACATATTTCACAGGCCAGCAGTATATGATGGAGTTTATAGCTTGAAGCGTTCCCTTTGAATTTACTTTTATTTGACTTAATAAACTTGCTTTATACAGCACTCATTTTACCACTTTGTATAAGGGCTTTGAATGGCAAATGCAGACAGAAAGGTTCATTTGCCGTCATAAAAAAAAATCCCATCCATATTGTCTTTGTGTCTTATTGTTACTTCCCCATGACCACCTCTGTTTTATGATGTGAACTGAAGTGCAGCACACACCAGTGAAAACGGGGCCTATATAGTCATGCCAAGAGCTTATTATAGACTTTTTCTTTGTGAACAATACAGAGCTAAGCTGCCCTCACATGGCGTCTACAGCTCTGTTTTTTTACCTTTGTACTCTCTCCAGGTAGAAAAGAATGAAAAATCCCCTGGATGCCAAAGTTGGGCTTTTGTGTTGCTGACATATGTATGTGTGTGTGTGTGTGTGTGCCATGACTTCAATAAATAAGTAACAGAGAAACAAAGTTAGTGGAAAAAGCAGTCTCGAATGTATGGAGTGATAACAAAAAAAAAAGAAAGAAATCAGGAGAAGCCAGGGAGCCATAAGGGGCCAGAGGAGGTCTGGATTTCGACAGCCTGTGGAGAATGGAGCATCCCACACACAGATGTTCACAATCATCACCCCAGACGATTAATAATAATAAAAACGACCGCTGTGACAACTGCAAGAGTCAGGATGCAGTGAGTGATTGGATAATACATTTCTCTGCAGCGGCCAGTGGAATTATTTACTTCGGAGTGGCTGACACAAAAATATTTAACTAATTAATCTGGTTTTCTGTCAGTCTGATGAAAGAACGAATCGAGGAGATTCTGTGGACGGTTGTGGAAAGTCAAGGACGGCCTGTGACTTTCCAGCAGAAAAACACACAAATAGATTAATATTAGTATGGATCATCATAAGTGACCACATTTATCCAAAAAAAACAGAAAACAGTTGATAGTTGCTCTTCTTATTTCCAAACCATATTTCCATTAAAGTTGGGATATTTAAAAAAAAAAGAAACAATAAACAGTAAAACAGTAAAATCTGTTTTGTGTTCATTTCTCTGAATCTTTATTGTTCAGACAAAAGTACAAAAAAATAAAAATGTCTTTTTTTTCAGAAAACACATTTAGAATTTGATGCCTACAGCACACCCACCAAAAAGTTGATTACATTACTCTTTACTTTTTTGCACGTTTAATTGTTTGGGAACTGAGGACACTGATTGTTTTACAAGTGGAAGTTTTCCCCATTTATGCTTTTTACAAGACACAAGTCTGGATGTTGGTCTCTTTCATCTTTGACACACAGAAGCTGACATTTGTTTTTCCTGAACACCAGCGGAAACGTGCACTCATCTGACCACAGCACACGTTTCCACTGTCTTTCAGTCTATCTGTGACGAACTCAGATCCACTGGACTTGGAGGTCTTTCTGCCTGAGTGAATATAGTTCTTCCTCTTGTGTGATGCAGTATCAGGTTGTATTTCTAGATGCTGTGGTGGACTGACTTAAGTGTTGGCTTTCTAAGGTCCCCATGAGCCCATGTGTCTATATTCATCACATTTTATTGTATGATTCTCATGCAATGATGCCTGAAGCTCAGACACACATTCAACAGGTTTCCAATTGTCACGAATGTTGTCCAAAAAAGTTGTTCCACGACCCATTTTTGTAATGACTCAGCCTTTGTTGGGAGGTCCAATCATGATCACTCACCTATGGACGAACATAGCTGCCATAAAAAGAACTACATCAATTATCAAACAAACAAACAAACAAACAAACAAACAAACAAACAAACAAATAAATAAATAAATAAAATAACTACATGGCCATTTCATGGACACCTCATACAATGAAATTCATATAAATAAAAGCAAAGATAAAGGATTAAATGGTGATATAAGTGTGAGATAAATAAAAGGGAATAAATGAAAATAAAAATAGATGTAAACAGAAAATATATAGAAATTGGGAAATGATAAAATGTGAAAATAAATGAATCCATAAATATATATATTTAATATATATTTCCATTTTCTGTTTATTTAACTTTATCACTAGATGTTTATTTCTACATTTATTTATTTGTTTATTTATTGCTTGCTGCCTGGTTGGTATCACCTTTTACCAACAGTCAAATGTCCTCTATACTAACTTTCAAGTATTTTTCAGGCATTGAAATCTAAATTTATCTATATTCACGGAACACAATTAAGTCAGTCGACAAAGGCTTTGAAAATCTAAATAACGCTTCAAGCAAATTACTTTTTAATTTTAATTTAGAAAATCTTCCAGTTTTTCTGGGAGACAATGTGGGTTTTGTTAAAGCTCCAACTGCTCAAATCAGTGACTGTGCAGAAGAACGTCACACAATCTGTTTATACCTCAAGGCTTTAAAAAAATGAACTTCCTTTAAAAACACAGTGGTTAGTGAAATGAAATGAGCTGCGCGTTGCTTGAGGCTGCAGTGTAGTAAACCTTATCAGAGAAGACAGACAATAGTCAGGCAGAACATTCCTGCTTTGATTTATCTTGGAGACTGGAGCTGGAGGGGATGCAGCAGGGGGAGGCGGAGCATGGGGGGGGCAAAGGTTTATCAGTACACTTAAGCAATAAATAGCTGGGTAGGTTTCCAAAGCTAAATACAGGGATGTGTCCTTTTCTCTTAAGTTTTTTAGGAAAATACCTGAATACAGACCAAGAAGGGATGATTTTACTGCTTAGAG
Source organism: Apogon talboti (assembly GCA_037367365.1). NCBI lineage: Eukaryota > Metazoa > Chordata > Actinopteri > Kurtiformes > Apogonidae > Apogon > Apogon talboti. Next base: position 5,801,508 of record JAPQRQ010000003.1, read on the forward strand.
GAGGAGGGTGAAAACCAGCTTATGTCAGAGGCTGAACACTGTCTGTTACTGATATGAACATGTACGCATGGATGTTTGTCCCAGAGGATGCATTTTATTTAACAAATCTGGCACGCTCAAACAACAATTACACACATATTTATTGAATAAAACGCACATTTTTGAGCCATTTACATTCAACCTGGAGAGATCATCAAGCATTTACTGCATGTGCACAGCTATGGTTTGTTGGGAAAATAATAAACATCTTGTATCAAGCATGCTCAGATGAACATCCATACTTAAATGCATATCTGCACGCAAACACACACAGCTACAGCCATCAGAGAGGTTGATATTACAATCACACTGAATTAAGCTGCTTTCATCGATGTTAAATGATTATCATCTATAAAACCTGTAATTAATATAAATTAAATAAATTGATTTATTCATAGAGAGCAGCAGTGCAGCAATGACACTGTGAAATATTAGACTTCCATGATGGCTATACCTGTGCCTTCACTTACACTTAAACACATACACACACACACAATCTGTTGTCAGAAAATACTTTGTTTTTATTTCGTCCATCCGCCATTGTTGCCTACATTGTTGTAGTTCTTCCTGTCACATGGTGCTCAGGCCACAGGTCTGCCCAAGCTGCAGTTCAGAGCTAATTGAGTCATAGTCCAGTGGGTCAGTATGGAGAGAACAGAACCGACGTGTGTGTTGAACATATGGGACCTGGGGCCGGGTGCAGCAGGGCTGGAGGGAGGGGTGGCGGCTGACTCTGATAAAGGGCGGGGCTGGAATTAGAGGCGGGTCGCAGAGGGAAAGGAGGCAGGGTAGCCATGGCGACAGTGGCAGCTGCGATTTGACGCTGTAGAAGACAAGAGGCCAGAGGTTTGGTCAGGTCCTGGTTCTTCCTCAAAGCCAGACGAATCTTAGGAGGAGATACAGACAAAAAGGCTGCGATCAAGGTGTCTCAAGGTTCTCAGGGGAAAGGAAATCAGAAAAACAGAATATAATCTGACTGGAGGCTGACAAGACAAGTGCAGAAATGCCAAGGTTCTCATTTTAACACACCACCTGCGGAGATAAATACATCTTAACTTTAACAGAGATGACACATGCATATGTGAAGAGTAAAAAGAAGTTAAGTCAGCCAGTTATGTAACAGTTGACCTTTCATGTTATCTGCTTTTGTCAAATGCTTAAAAACCATCACACTCCAAAACTTTTCAGTCAGCAGCAAGCAATATCTGGAAGTGCAGTCTGTTTTCTTAATATTTTTGTATAATATGTAAAAATATACATTATTAACCCCCATCCAGTGATTTCTGTGTTTTCATCCAGAATGCTAGAAATCTTCCATGACAAGGTATTTGGCCAAAGCATTTCCTTAACTCTCCTTTTTTTTTTTTTTTTTTTTTGCTTTTGTGACCTTGTGACCCCAATTCTAAGGACATAAACTGGGGCCTGGATGTCAATAAATCAATCAATTTTTATTCATATGGCGCCACATCATAACAAAAGTTATCTCATGACACTTTACATTTAGAGACTCTTAAGCCAATTTACAGACATCCAACAGAATCCTCCAAGAGCAAACACTGGGTGACAGTGGCGAGGAAAACCCTGGAACAGACCTCGACTATGGAGGATGGACGTCTGTCATGACCGGTTGGGGTTAAAATGATGTCCAGGTGGATGTGAGACTACAATAGTTAAGGGACATTTTGTATGTCAGAGAATAACAAAACACCTATGTGTTAGTGTGGGTTTCATCAGTGGAACAGTAATCAATAACAGTAAGTGTTCACTATATGTAGAATGATTTTGCCACTTTACTTTGCCATAATACAGTCGTTTCTCACGGCCAACTGAAGCCCTGAAGTGCTCTTAAACCTACCAGACTCTTGTGATAATAACTATTCTGCAGCCGCCTTGATCATCCAACTGGGTTACCCTATGATTTACAGTGTTATAACACACTGAGATCTAAAAATAAAAGACATTCAACTGCACTTTTTAATGAATCTGGAGGTTTCCAATAGAGAACACACTATAACAGTATCAGTCTAATGTTGGAAAATGACAGAGGTTTGACTTTCTCTGAAGGGCAGTTGGGGTGTACACTTCTGACTGGAGGGTGTGAACACTGATTTTCAATGTGAGTTTCATGATGAGACTGAACATCAGCCTCATGTTGATTTTAAAACAGGAAGTGGTGTGTTGAACCATAGTACTGATCCAGTTCATAAAAGTCTGGTATCATTTTAATGATATACAGTATTTTCACCATGGTACTGGGTCCAATTCCAACTTTTTGGTTAGTCATTGGTGGCTAATAACTGGTAAATGGTATTTTTGGGGATATAAAATCTCTGAGACAATACAAAGTGACATGAGGAGAATCATCACTATCACCATGTCATTAGTGTCTGAGATTGAACTGAACAAACCTCCCTTTGCCATATTTATTCATATTATATTGATTCATTATAAATACTATATCACGTGATTATAACCTACTATACAGTTACCATATGACAACCCACAAATCCAGAATACTCAATATCAAGAACTGTATCCCATGCATATCTTCAAATGTTGTGTTACATTGAAAATGATGCAGTTGCAGCTTCATGCAGAATCACAGTGACAACCATCTGAGAGGAAACTGTAGCTGCTTCTCAGAGTCAATGACACTTCCTTGGTAAAAAAAAAAAAAAACTTCCCTCTGAGACCTTCCTACTGATCAGTACATGCACGAACGGAATGAAATCCAATGGCTCAGTAACACTAACATGCACGAAGTAGAATTTAATAGAGAACTACTAAATACATTTGCAATAATAAAGAGTGAAGCAGTATCTGTTTCCTGCAAAATGAAACAAGCTTAACTGAAATTTATCCCAAGTGTAGATATTTTGATATTAAATTAAGACTTTTCACTTTTTGTTTGCCTATAGTTAAAGAAAAAAATTTATTCTGATTAATTCTGTACTGTATGACCCACTGTATGACCCACTGTTAGTAAATCCAGGAGTGTTTGATTAATCATTTTAATCATTCTTTAATTCTATTGTAATCCTATTCATATTTTTTACCTCTGAATATGCCATTTATTTATTTATAAGCCCACTGAACTGCCTTAAACTGCACTGAACTAAAATCTGATGATGTAGCTTTATGTAAATGAAGCCCTGAAGGCTCTGTCCTTGACTTTGTGGAACTCTGGAACTATATCTGCATAACTACTAAAATGGTATAGAGTCGAGTGGAATAAAGGAATATAAGCATAATTAACCTCTTAACGTCCTTTCTTCATGGTTCTAATACAAGACGTGTTTAGGCCAGTATACATGTATTAAACTTCATTTTAAAGTAAACCTGTTCTAGTTTCTGTGCTTAACATGTGGTTAAAACCCAACCTAAACCATGTCAGTTAAAACATTACTCAAATGTAACCCTAAATGGGTTACCTGGTGGATATTAAAGTCCATGTAGAGCAGAAGTAAATATGTTCTGAGTTAGTAACTTCACAGAACAACCATACCAACGACATACCCAGCCATCAGATTTCAAATGTAGAGTACATAACATTAGGTTTAAAAGATATTAAAAAGGGAGCAGTATTCTCTAGAGTGACTTCAACAGTCACATAGGCCTCACCAATTCATCAAAATGTCTACAACTGTTAAATGAATAATGGCGGTGATCAGTGTCTGAATGTCCAGGTGTGGATGTGAGACAGGAGTAGTTCAGGGACATCAAGACAACAGAGAATCAAGAGACACTAATGCAGAACTACTGTGTATGAGGCTTTAAAAGGGTTACTTTGAGTTTTTCTACTTGTTTTACCTCAACATCCAGTCACATCCCTGCTACATGTAGAAGATTTTTGCTACTTTTTCTTGCCGTCACGCAGTAGTTTCCCACAGTGGACTGAAGCACTGAAGTACACTCAATCCCAGTAAAATTCCCAGATAAAAAGTGCACTTCTACAGCTTCTGTTGTCAGATCAAGGTCAAGTTAAGGTCAAGTTTATTCATATCGCACATTTAAAACAGCGCAAAATGCCCAAAGTGCTGTACAAATCTGCATATTCAAATATAAGAAATGCCAAAACTAATAAAAAAAGAATAAATACAAAATCTACTAAAACTGATATAAACAGACACACAGTAATAAGATAAAAGCATCTAAGAACACAACCATAGGATAAAGCACTGTCACTGTGGGTCACTGTGGTGTTTTAATGTGTTATTTCTGATTCAATCAAATGAACCAATCAAGGCAGCAGTTTTGCAGGAAAATATCTTTGCCTTCGTAAAATAAAAAAGTTCAGTCTTCAGTCAGACCTGTTGGAAAATGAAGGAGTTTGGTAGAATCTGACTGAAGGACAGGTGGATTGGACACCTCTGAGGAGAAGCAGGAACATAGATTTTTTAAATTGTTCATTGATTTTATTAGTCCCAGTGTCATGTACTATATCATTACTAAAAGTGTGACTCTATGTTCTAGTCGTACTTTTAGTAATGTTTTAGTACATCTCTACATTATGAAATAGATGGGAAGGCTTATGAAGATTTACAAACAATGTGGCAAAAATGTACATTTTTACATCAGTACAGATTTTTTTTCACCAATGTGTTTCATTAGAACTGATCCATGTTTCTGTTTACAGCTCAAAAACATGTTTTAGTGTTTAGTATCCCTTTAACAGTAAATCAAAGGGGGGAATCACAGTGTTCAGGGGTAAATTATGGCTCCAGTGCCTTATGGGACCAGTTTTTGGAAAACAGTCCAATTTTCCTGTTCAGTATTTGACCCTGAGTTTAAAAAAAAAAAAAAAAATCATAAAACAGAATTTGTGATGATGCTACAGTGGACGATGTGGGAGATTCCAGGAAATATTGAGAATAAACAGCTCCTGCTCTGTGTATGTGATGCAAAAGTAAGACGAATAATGTAGATTACTCACTGTTTGGAAGCTCTGGTGGTGGCGCTGAGTGGGAGTATAGGGGCTGAATTTGGGTTTGGCTGGTTTACCTGCAGCTCTGTCCTTGTGCCTCCTACTGCTGATGTGCTGGAGTAGAGGAGAGGAACACAAAAACACAGAGAAATGAAAGACGTGTGACACGGAGAGAGAAACGAGAAGAAACAGTGGAACTCATGTTAAAGGGCGTCTGATCACAGCTCCATTTTTAACAGTTCAGAGTGCTGATACATCCTGGTCCTGGATTGAAAGTATTCACGAGGGGTGGGTTTGGAAATCTTTTTGATTTGATTGACGGCCACAAACAGATGGCCACCGCCAGCAGCGCACACGACCAGCAGCGAATGCACTGAATATTCATGAGCACCTGGCCAAAGTTAACTTTTAAACATTCCGTTATGAAGACCAACACTGTGCATGCAAATCACGAACAGACATGCTAACATTGTATTCAGGTGCTGAAATAGTTTAGGGTTTAACGGCTTTGTGCTCATTATCTGGAGGGATGTGGGATTCCAACTCACCTGGAACGACAGGTGTGAGATCTCATCACTGTCATTTGGTATAAAGTGTTCTGTCTATGATGCTCGACGGATAAAGTGATAATGGATATATTGATGCATCTGACTCACCAAACTGTGTGTGACTGCCAAATCTGAGGGAAAAGTAACGTTTTTCTATATTTATACAGAGAGGAGGAACTAATCACAGACAAATATCTTTCTGGTATCAGACTACTATTAGTTATTAGTCATAGTGACTCTTTTTTTTTTCCTTTTTTTAAGCAGAGCAGCCAGGTCTTTGTTCATGTTGGACCTCAAGAGAAAAAAAAAGAAAATATAATAGAACCCCACATTAGAAGCAGTTGGGACAGGAAAGAAAAGAGGCAGCACTGACATTCAAATGTCATTTGACTGGTATTTTATTGCAGACATGTTTCATCTTTGTCTGGTTGACTTCATTTCATTTGTAAATATAACAATATACATCCTGTCATCATATCAAGGCTGCAACATGTTCCAATAAATAAACTACTAAATAGATAGAATTAAATTTAAAAAATGAGACAGGTGCAGTTTTGTAGTAATGAGGACAAGTAATTAAATATCATTTGAAACAGGTTAAGTGGACAGGTAAAGGTATTTCAAGGTTTATTATCCAGGAAAGGTCTAGTCCTCTAGTAGGGGTACAGAGGGGCCGAGAACCATCACTTAGACAACAAATGTAGGAGAAAATTATTGAAATGTTTACCAACAGTGTTCCTCAAAGAAAGAAGGGAAGGGATTTGGATACTTCGGCCTCTACGGTGCACAACTGGATGAAAGGATTCAAGGTTTCAATGTGTAAAGGTTAAGGGTTCCAGCAGAAAAACTGTGATCTCTGATCCCTCAGATGACAGAACCAGAACCATGATGCATCTGGAGGTGATAGAACCAAATGGATCAGGATCACTGTGGAGAACCTTTGTCAAGTTCTATAATACAGACTCAAACTTTACTGAGGTAAAGGAGGCTGTGCATGAACTGTGTCCAGGAGCATCATGGACTTGTCTGGGCTCCAAGGGATCTGGATGGACCAGGACTTAATATAAACATAAACATAAACTCAGACCAATCAGCATCCAGGTCATTTTTTTAAGGAAGAAATGGATACCATGTGATCCAGATCAAAGACCAAGAAGATCATCCAGATGGTTACCAACACGTCCCAGGATCTGACATGGTCTGGGGTCAAAGGTCACTGTCACTTCTATGATACCCCATAAATGAATAGTACACAGACCAGAGCATACTGACTGACTGATTATTACATTTCCACATCCCTTTGTATTTCTACAAGACAATGTAAAGCCACATTGTGCCCACATTCCAGAGGGTGCAGGTCCTGGACCGGACTGATGCAGTTCACACTCATCCCCAGTAGAGAATGGAGCGGAGCGTCTGCAAACACCCCAAACCATGTTCTGTTTCACACTGTAGACGTGTTTACAGGAAGAATGAGACAAAATGAATGTGAAGCACTTCATCACTTGGTGTCTTCAGCCGCTACATGTCTTTGAAATGTTAATGTCTTTTAAATGAACGGAAATAAGAACACTACGGAGTGGTAAATGCTGACCCAGCTTTTTTAGAATGTGTTAAAAGAATCAAAATTGAATTTATTCAAAAGAAAAAAAATAAGAGATGAAATATCAAATAATGTTCTCTTGGATTGTTTTCAGTGTAAGAATTTACCAGATAATTTACTTATGAGTGTTTTCTGTTTGAATTTTACCATGCTATCCCATTTTTTTTCTGATGTGGGATTGTAGAATACAATACTACAAAATAAGGTATCACATCGAATCACTTTATTTCACCTCACTGACACTAAGCACAGTGTACAGCTCTGGAAAAAATTAAGAGACCACTGCAAATGATCAGTTTCTCTGATTTTACTATATATATATATATATATATATATATAGTAAAATGAATATTTTTATTTTATTCAGCGCAGCTTTGTTTGATGGCTTGTGACCATCCATCTTCTGCTTGATCACATATAGAGATGCTGATTTTAGAAAGAGTTGCAGTGGTCTCTTCATTTTTTCCAGAGCTGTATGTGACACAACTTAAGAAATGTGTTTGGAACACTTTTTACTGTTCAGCAGGATATTTTTCATTCAGACACTTAATGGACTACTTGAAAATTATGGAAACAGTTTAAAAAGAATTAAGCAATCAGATTTTTTTTTTTTGCATATCAGTGAATAGCTCTGTGTCTGTTATGCACAGATAGTAGAAGTGGAACCAAACCTGGCTGATTTAATCCACTGAACAACAAAAACATGCCACTTGAACACAGCTTCAACAACTAACCTGTTTGAGCTGCGTTTCAGAGTTGACGTGCACGTCACAGATCTCACAGTGGAAGGTTTTGTTCTGGAGTCCGGTTGACGACTCCGACGGTGCCACCAACTTGGCCTTGACACCCGTCCTCGGGAATGACTTAATGGCTCCGTCTCCACTTCTCGCCTCCAGCATTGTCTTGTGTTTAGTACCTGAGCCAAATTAGACCCACAACACAATTAGTACCAAACAGAGGTCTGGGTGATCTTTGGCAGGTCTGGTGTGACTTGGTGAAAACGTCAGACACTGGCGTTCATCTCTCACCGCTGTTGTGAGCCTGGAGCTGGGAGGCCGAGTTGACGGCCACTTTGCACAGGGAACAGTAAAGCAGTCGTCGAGCTTTCTCCTCCTCTGACTCCTCTTCTGGAGCCGCCTGCAGCTCTCCGTCCCTGTTTGCATCTTTCTCTGTTGTTCTCGGACAAGGTGATAGTGAGGGGTCAGAGGGGGCTTTCACAGGTTCAGTGGGAGCGCTGCTCAAAGGTGCTGCCTCTGGAACAGGGAGGGGGGGCGAGGGTTCTACATGAGCAAAGAAAGAGACATGTCATGAATTAATGCAGGAAGTTTGTGTTCATGTGGAAATCAGAATACTTTATTTATCCCAGGGGGAAATTATGGGGTGTTACAGTCGCTCCATTCAAGTAGAATAAAGATAGCAGGAAAGAATATATCAATACAACAGAAAGAGAAAAATATATAAATATATACATATATAAAGCTCTAAATATACAAACAGATATATATAGCTCTGAATATATAAATACAGTATATATGTACCAAATATACATATTAAAACATTCTATAAAGACACAAAATTAAAGTGACAAATCCATTGAATCAGATCCACTATCCTTTCATCATCATCATCATCATCATCATCATCATCTATTCATGCAGTTCTCTTAACAGAACAGTTATTATGGCCAAACGTGTTTTATGAGGTGACAGCGAGCTATGACCAACCTTCTGGTTGTGCCTCATACGACTATATTTTAGAAAAAGTCAAATCATTGTTAAAACAAGTGAAAATGAGTTCACGTCTGGTGATGTTGAATCTGCAGAGACACACAGTGACTGAACACATCATGGAGAGAGACTGAAAACACACAAATAAAAAACTGCACATTTGCAAGTCAGAGGTTATGGCATCACAGCTCTCTCCATCTTCATTTCTATTCATTTCTTTCAATAGTTTTTCACATCTATCTTGAAGATCAAGGTGAAATATGCTGAGGTAGGAGCTGTTTTGGTGTTTGTGACATGTATTATGTGAGATCACAGAAGCAGTCCATTGATCAGTTTCACACTTACCTAGATGCTGCCTTACATTTTATGACAAATTGCAACCTTCTTGACATGTTAAATTATGTTTTCAATAGACAACCATCTAAAGTGTACTTGGAAGCACTATTCAAACAGGATTAAAAATGTTTTATCTATCTCTAAACTGCAGGGGTTCTGGCAGGGTGTATGTGAAACTATCAAATATCCATGGGGTTACATTTCCACTGGACCCTGAAGTTTGTTTACTAGGGAATCTGACTAAGTTCAAGTTGGAGACAAAGTTTAGTAAGAAACTTACAGAAATCCTTTTAACAATTGCTATGAAATGTGTTGTAATAAAGTGGAAATCAGACACCCTCCTTCCAATCAGAATGTGGCTTTGTGAAGTTAATAGTTGTGTGCCTCTGGAGAAAATAACTTTATAGGTGCAAAAAGAAGTAATATGCTTTACAAGATATGGCAACCATTTTTAAATTATATGGAAAATCTACCAGCACATCAGGTTGGTTAATTATCTTGTACCTGAGTAGGGTTTGGCATGATCTAGGAGTAGTGACGTTACCATATGTCTCTCTTTGTCATTTTGAATATTGAATCTATTTTTTTTTTTTGTCTGTGTGTCTTTCTGTCGTTTCTCGTCCTGTCATTGTGAGTTGATGATTTGATATTGTCCTGTCTAGTAAGTATGTAACTGTATCTTTGTTCTTTAAAAAATAAATTAAAAAAAATTTTTTTTATTTATCTATCTATCTTGCAATTGACCGCTATTTCTATGTTTTTTTTTTCCAAAATTAGGTCCCAATGGGACTTTGTCATAACCGAACTGGACTTGGACTCAAAAACTGCAGGTGTTCTTTTGAATGGAAAGCTGCTTAATATGCCAGTGGTTTCTGACTTCCATGTTACTATGGCCTGCAGACTCTTTTCACCTACTGATCCCACCTGCACATTCCCATTTGTACCAATGTACTAACCCTGACCTTAACCCTGACTGGACACTGACGTCATGGATTTAAAAAAATCTTTTTCGGGTGTTTAGAACATTTAAAAAACACACTATAGTTTTCCCAACAGCCAAGTATGTGACTGAATGCTGGAAAAGCATGACCAGAATTGTACACAAACAGTTTTCCACCAAAAACTCCCCAGAAAAACAGTGAAGATCAGCTTAAGAGATCAAGTCACAAATGAAGATGTTCTAAGAAGAGCAAAATAAAGAAAGCAAGCTTCATGAAATAGTCACTGAAAGAAGATTTCAGGGGAACGAAGGCTGGCAGGGCATATTCTGCAGGTACCTGACACCCATCATCACAATAACCATGAGCTGGGTACCACCAGGGGGTTAAAGGAAGAGAGGAAGGCCAGAGAAGACCTGGTGCAGCACATTTACAGAAGATGTGGTGCAGAGAAACATCGGACACAGTGGTAACATGTGCATGGACAGAACTGGACAGAACTGGACAGAACTGGACAGAACTGGACATAGGAGCTGGAGACAGAACAAAATGGTACTGACTTCCTGTCCTGTGCACATTGTTATAAAGGACGTGAAGAAGAAGAATGTTTAAAAACCTCCACGCTCTAATAAAGTACATCCATGAGTGTGACCTTTGCTTACCAAAATTTAATCAGACCATGTTCTACTTAAAATGACCATCTGTGCTAAAGGTGGCTCTGATATGTCGCCCTCACATTATTATGCTTTCCTACTGAATCAGAGTCATGTTTTTTGCCATGTAAGTAAATAGGGTTCTCATTACTAGGAATTTGTTTTAGTGGTTTGGTGCATACATAGAACATGGAGTAGGTAAGAAGAATGCAGTCACACATAACATAAAATAAACAAGTAAGATAGAGTTATAATGGACTATCCAATTTGAAAAATATACAACATACAATAAGTGAAAGTATCTTTAAGAACATTTTGTATGGCTTCAGTATTGCCATAAAATTTGTCCTGCGAGGTAACAGTAACTGTGACCTTTGGCCAATAAAATCTAACAATGTCAACCCTGAATCAAATTGAAAGATTGGGCCAAACTTGAAGATATTCTGTCCATTCCTGACACATTGTGTTTTAAACATAATATGAACCAGCAGACAGAGACATTCTTAACCCATAGAGACCCAGTGCTACTTTTGTGTCAGTTCCCGAATGAATTTTTCCCTCTATTTAACCTTTCTTAAGTGATTTATCACCATTTATTACAATATTATCTGCTGTATTTCTCATTTTTTCAGTGAAAGTCAGGTATTTTCCCATATTGACTTTATTGCTCATGTACATATTCATTTAAGCTCAGATTAAAGTTGAAGGTTATTATATCAGAAACAGAGAAAACTGAAGAAAAAGTGACCTTTTCAGCAAATATATCAATAACTGAATGTAAAAATAAGTGTGTCCATCCACTTTATTGGTGATTCAGAGACTTAATGGTATTATAATATTATCTTGTGTATTTCTTCTGTATTTAGCATTTTTTCAGTGTAAATCATGTATTTTCCTATATTTAATTCCCTGATCGTGTAAATGTTTATTAAAGCTCAGAGTCAATTCAAAGGTTATTATATCTAAAACAGAGAAAACTGAAGAAAAAGTAATTTTTTCAGTCAAATCTATCATTAACGGAACATAAACCCAGTGTGTCCATCCACTGTCATTGATCCAACTCCATGGGTTTTACTGGTGAATCAATGTTGTAGAG
>JAPQRQ010000003.1:5853156-5859005 GCA_037367365.1 Apogon talboti
TGTCCTGATTTCAGTAAATTATCCAAACCACCTAGAGAGCTTTTAGTCCTAATGACGTTTGGTCTTTTATTGCTCTTAACTATATCTTATTCATTTTTAGTGGTCCAGTCTTATTTTATTGTTGTAACAGGCTTCAAATCACATGTACTCTACAGTGTGTTAAATAAATACCTCAGTACAATGTTTTATTTTCTCCATCTCCTTAATGTATTTGTGGTTGTATCTTTCGTAGTATCTCATCATTTTGCTCCATACAATGTGCTTCCACCTGGAATAAAAACAAAAGGCTAAAGTTTTGCTCAGGTGGCCTTTGGTTCAGTGATTATTTTATCTAAAGCAAATCAGAGGATGTGACAGTGGGGAGTAGATTAGAGCAATGCATGAAGCAAATCTCATGTTTGATGGAATGAGCAGTAAAGGGTGAGATACCTGGAGACAGACTGGAGTTAGTGAACATACAGTTCTGTAAGTGGAGCATGAGAGTAAGGGTGTCAAATATAAGGCTCATGGGCCAAAACCGGCCGGCCAAAGGGTCCACTCTGGCCCGTGGGATGAATTTGTGAAATATAAAGATCACACTTAAGATATTAATAATCAGGGGTGTTAAACATGTTTAGTTCAGGTTCCACATACAGAGTGGTCAGATCAGTAAAATAATATAATAACCTATAAATAATGACAACTCAAATTATTTCTTTTTTTTAGTGTAAAAAGGTAAAATTATATGAAAACTTTTATATTTACAAACTGTCCTTTCACAAAAAATGTGAATAACCTGAACAAATATGAAGAACCTGAAATGTCTAAGGAGAAGTCCAATTTTAATGATATATTGTCTGTTACTAAATGTTTTGTGTATTTGTAGATCCACTGTGATCTGTAAGCTGTAATGCATGTGTGTAAATGATAAGATGAGGCATAATATTGATAAAATTGCACTTATTTTTCTTAAGAAATTTCAGGTTCTTTATGTAATTCACGTTTTTTTAAGTGTTGTTTGTAGATGTAAACATTTTCATAATGTAATTTTACTTTATTCACTCTAAAACACAGAGAAAAGTTTGGAGTTGACATTATTTAAAGGATATCATGTTATTATCTTACTGTTCTGCCCATTTGAGATCACGTTAGACTGTATGTGGAACCTGAAGTAAAATGAGTCTGACACCCCTACACCAGAGGGATTCCTTCATTTCCATTTTTACTGTAACTTCAGTGTCGCCATCTACAGGCTGAAAAAAGGAATTACACTTCAGTGTTGAAGCCATGTCCGTGAGCAACACCCACAAATCGCACTAAGAAAGGCTTTGAAAATTAAATATATTTTTATGTAGTGTAAAGTTTCACTTCATATACAATAAGAACATCACCGTCTAACCTTATGAGAGGTTATGAATGATTGTTGTAGCTTTCTCTCCACTATAAAGAACAGTCCAGGTATGAAAGGTGTAAAATAAAGTAAATAAATGCTAATAAATGTTGTGTGGTCATAACATGCAGACAAATTAACATAAATAATTTATTCCAAATGGATCCCAGTGCATTCTTTTAGAAAATCAGTACAACTTTATAACTTTAAAAATACAAAGGTGAAAAAATGCACAGCCATCTATTAGTACAAAGCACCCATCAACCACCTATGCATTAAAAATACAGTGTATAACATATGGAGGTTCTTAAAATGAGCTTCTTTAACCTGTCCTGATGCTGTTGTTTTCGTTCTTTAGTGGTTTGTGTTGTACATTTGTTGCTATAGTGACTAACAGATACCTTACTCTTCCAATTGTGTGTAAATGATCGTATGCCTGAGCAGGTATAAAAGGTCAAGCATCACATTGCTTCTATGTTTGGCAGATCCTGAACAGGGGCGTCAGTCTGTTATGAGCTCTTGCAGCAGGATTTGCGCTCCTCCTGCTCCTCACCCGCCGGTCGACTGGGACTCAGAGTCACTGCGCTGATGGAACCACGGGTCACTTGTTTGCTGGAAACCTTCATGTGGATGGCTGGAAGAAAAATGAGACAGAGAGGCCATGTCTGCATCAGTAGGTGGTTCACACTCCAACTGTGAAGGTGTTTTTTTCTTGAAAGCTGTAATCAGAAACCTGTGTACCTGTGAGAACTTCATTGAAAGCAGCTTCAACATTGAAGGAGTCCAACGCTGATGTCTCCATAAACATAAGACCTTTTCTCTCTGAATTATTCCAAAACACACACACACACACAGTTCAGATCAATAAAAGTACGTTTCCCTCCATAATTAAATAACTACTTATTTCACAGGTTCCTTAACTTTTTCACCTCTACACTCTAAAGAGAGAAGTTTGATGTCAGAACCCTGACTTTCATTAAAAATTCATTATTAGTTCATATGACATCACCACATTTTATTGAGTCTTCTGCTGCACACAGCATCAGAGACAAACACCAGTGAAGTTAAGAGAAAACTCTGTACGGATGCAGATGGTTTATGTCTGCAACTGTTTCCATGGTCAATTATCTACCAAGTGTTAATTCAATGAATTAGAAATGTTGTATATATATATATATAGGCATTAGAGGTTTTTTATTACTTGTTATTATTATTATTATTATTATTATTATTATTATTATTATTATTATTATTATTATTATAATATTGTTTTTTGCATCTTTATGAATGCACACTTTTCTTGCACTTTATTCTGTTGCAGCTTTGACCATTGAATTTCCCCATTGTGAGATCAATAAAGTCTAATCTAATCTAATTATTTATCATTTACAGTGTCAGAAAATGGATGCTGATCAGTATTTCCCAAAGCCCCTGATGCTATCTTTAAATGCCTAAAGGTTTTCAGTTTACTTTCATAAAAGATGAAAGAAACCAAGACATACTCACATTTAAGAGGCTGGAGTCAGAGAATTTTGGTTTTTTGTATTTAAAAATTTACCAATTCTGATTTAGTAAAATAGTCATTGGTTGATTTAATAGTAAAAACAAATCTGTTAAATTATATAATTTTTTCAACTCTAGAATTGAGTAAAGAAAAACCATAGGAATACTTCACCACTTATAGAAAACACAGAATTCAATCATTTAATTGAGTAAAAGTATCAGTAAAGTGTTTACAGAAAAATCTTCATTCTATTAAATGTCTCTGTTCATGGTGTTATTGTTAAATTATTATCACTTACAGAAAAACCTCAGACAAAAATCAATTTCCCAAGACCCAAAATGTACTAAATTATTGTGAATTGCATTAAAGTTGCAGCTTTTATATTTTTATTACTGTGAATGGTTATGAAATCCATAATGACATTTGATAACAGTGTAATTCATATGGTCTGAGAGGACATGAGACTGCAGCTCCTCTTTTCCCCTGTGTTTTCAGGCTGTACAGACTCTACCTGTGATGCAGATATCGTCTGGTCCCAGGCATTAGATACATGAGTGACAGCTGTGATTACCAATCACTGATCCCGTTCTTTCAGATATGACCTGAATACAACTCTACTGCTCTACTCCTTAATCTTAGAAAAATGGTTTCACTTATTGACAACAGAGTGAAATGACAGGTTTGTCTGTATTTATATTGATTTGGTTGAGCAAAGAGAGCTGCACCATGGAAATAACAGACCTTCATGATGAGCTGTGATTTCAGGTCCTGTAGCCTGAAAGTAAACAGATTGACTGACTTCACCTTCTTCAGCAAAGCCTTGAATTAAATACATGTTTTTGTCTTTTATTTCATTTTCATCTTTTACCTTGTTTTATTACACCTTTATGACTAAGGCCTTTGACCAGTTCAACTGAATAACTTGTCCAGACAACACTTTTATTCTATGTTAGTTAAGAAAATAAATTCACTTCAGTTGTATATCATATTATTGTAATGTGTTTTTATTCTGACAATTGATGACTGATAAAAAAAAAACAAAACAAAAAAAAAACAACCATCTCCTTGACCCATTTTCCTAAGTTTAGGGAAGACAGAACATTTTACATCATGAAGCTGTTTTTTGGTGTTTTTTTTTTTTTTAAATCACTTTTGCACCATTGAGAACACTGGCACTATATCAAAGCATTTATTTTATATGTGAGTACGTGTCAAATAAATGGAGGGGAATTCATATGTTTCCCTTAAAAATGGAATGCCGTAGAAGTATAGAGAAGCATAACTTCAAATACATATATTTCCAATACATTGAGTTTTATCCCTCCACTGGAATGAGAAAAATGTTGGCATTCATGTCATAGTATTTTTATGTATTTTACACTGCCAAAAAAAAGAAAAAAAAAAAAGATATTAAGATTCTGTGACCCATTTTGCGTCCCGACCCATATGTTTGAGAAGTTCAGACTGAACCAACCTGCGAAGTCCTTGGCCTCCTCTTCAGGCACCGTCCTCAGACTTTCCAGGTCCCTCTTGTTTCCCACCAGCATCACTACAATGTGTGGGTCGGCGTGTTCATACAGCTCCTTCAGCCATCGCTCTGCACTCTCGTAGGTTAGGTGTTTGCTAATATCATAGACTAAAAGAGCTCCGACTGCCCCCCTGTAATACCTGAGACCACCAGGAAGAGAAGCAGACACGGTTAATAAAGACACAAACTCAAACAGGAAGCTGTTGGTGACACTGATATGAAGGTGAAGGTGGAGGTGGAGGTCTGACTCTATGGGATATAAGTATTATTTTAAAGTCCAGGGTGTGAGGGATTTAAGGGGATGTAGTAAGAGAAATGGACTCTAATACTTATAGTTAATAACTGCACCACTGTCATACCTGCTGCTGTTCTGATCCATTATTCACCTCCTCACTTCAGAACTATTCTGATTGCACTACCACTGCTATCGTAAATAGACTTACATATACACTATACATTCCATCATACTTATTCCTCATACCGCCTATTTATTCTTATTTTATTTTTTACCTCTTTTTAAAAATTTTGCATGGCTTTTAATTACAAGGTGAGAGAGAAACGATGTTGAAAATTCTCTGTATGTCCTGTGAATCTAGTGAATTGACAAAATAAAAATATTTGAATGTTTCAATCCTTGGATCTAGTTATATTTTCATTAGTTTTTAATCTCCTGAAAATAGGAAATGGTGAGTTTTTGCTCCTGGAGAATGTCTACAGAGAACAGGTTGATTGCCATGTTTCTACAGTAACTCACAATGGACTTGTTAATATTTTACAGTTACAGTACATTACATGTCCTACTATGTTTCAGTGTGGACCAATATTAATATCCCCAACTCAGAATGGACAAAACAAACAGGTTCTAATGAGGAACTCTCATGTTTCTACTTCCTACCATAGGTCAGGACGAGGGCAGACTAGATGTGTAAATGTTCCACAATGAACCTGCAAAGTGCCACATGAGTGACTGGATCATGCATGAGTGTGTGTGCAGTCCACCCACGCTGAGGTGATGGCCCTGTAGCGCTCCAGTCCCGCTGTGTCCCATATTTGCGCTTTGATGGTGTAGTTATCCAGCTGAACGGTGCGTGTGCTGAACTCCACGCCAATGGTGGTGCGACTGTCGTGACTGAACTCATTCTTGGTGAAGCGAGACAGAAGGTTGCTCTTTCCTACACCAGACTCCCCGATCAAAACCACTATGAGGGAACAGGCAAGAGCAGTGCAAACGTAAGCATAAGAAGAAGGTTCTTCTAATTGTGTAAGAAATGTAATAATTATCAGATAAATGTGCACAGGTATGACAGGTCATCAGAACCAAAATATTTTATTAATCCCAGGGGGAAATTATTGTGTGTGTGTGTGTTACAGTTGCTCCATTCAAGTATAATAAAAAGCAGCAGGAAAGAAACTATCAATACACAAAAAAGAAAAACAGGAAAAAAAAT
>JAPQRQ010000003.1:5860283-5882102 GCA_037367365.1 Apogon talboti
ATGTGTGTATGTGTATAGAGAGAGAGAGAGAGAGAGAGAGCGCTCTGAATGTATATACCAAATATACAATACATATTAACACACTATTAAGACGCAATTGGAACAGCAATTTGGACTATACATTAGATAATATATTATCAATATGATAATTAAAGAAATATACATAAATAAGTGAAAAAAAAAGACACTGTGCGCCCAAGAGAAGGCATTTCTATCTTAAAGGACAATAATGTACAAAAATATTGTTGTGTTATTAAAAATTATGTGGTCATAATGAGGAGAACCACACAGGAATGATTTCCTGTGTGGTTCAGTGGTGCTCCTGTGACTGACCAGCCTGTCATGGAGTGGGTGAGTGGAATTGTTCAATGGAGGAGAATTTTCTCAAGCCGTGAAGGAACCCATCATGCTTTACTTTTATCAGAGACATACAAATCTTACTCATTTGGAAAGGTGTGTTTGATTTGTTTATGTGTCTGAAAAGGAACTACAGATGTCAGACAAGGGAGTGGAGTCAAAAGTGTGATATTTCCTCCTCAGATGTGGCTGATTATTAGTATGAAGTTGCAAAAAAAGTAAATACTCAAGTGCGAGTACAGTTGTTGAGTAGAAAAACTACCACTGCCTATTACTCATTAAGTCAGAAAACTATGTTTATATACTGATAAAAGTAGAGAATAAAATTGACTGAGATACCCTCCTCCATCTGATCTCACATGCAGACTTCCTATCAGCCTCACGAGACATCAGACACTGTGACATCACATGGACGTGGCAGATGCACCCTGGATTTGACTCTACTTTGGAATGAACGGAATGGGAAACCAAACGTGTTGTATCTTAAACAGAAGTCTGTTTAAGAAGCAGGAGAGGGAGGTTAATGTAAATGCTTTTTTTTCTAATAGGTCAAAGGTCAAACGGTTTACAGGCAAATGGGCAGAGGACAATAATACTTCCTCCTTTTCCCTTTCTGGAATTACAAGAAGGAGCACAACTCCTTGGATCAGCTGAGCCTTAAAGTTTGAAAGTCTAAACCCTATTCATATCTGTATGACTCTATATGTGTAGTAACCTCCACCTGAAACAACTACAACTTAAATAAAGAACACTCACCTTTAAAGACAAAATTGTATGAATCATCAGATCCCATACTGTACTGCAGCGTCTCCTGGTGAATACCAAACGGCCACTTTCACTATTATTTCCTCAAAAACAAGAGAGAAATAAAAAAAAGACTCAGCACTCTTCTTCCTCTCTCTCCACACCACAGAAAGAGTAACAGGTGAAAACTGAGAAAGAAAAGTAAACAGGTAGAGCTGCACCCACCCGCTTCCTTCCTCTGTGTGTGTGTGTGTGTGTGTGGACGGGGCAGCTCCTGGCTGAGGACAGACAGGACGGGCAGGCGGCGGTGCTGTGGCCCGGCCGATCCCTCATCAGCTGACACCGGAGGGGAGGGGAGGGGAGGGGGGAGAGCAGGTGGAACAGGTAGAACCACTGACGGCTTTTCATCAGGAACAGGCCCCGCCCCCTGCTCTCAGCTCATTTGTATGACAGTCAGCCTCACCTTGGAACAGGTGGATGTTTTTGCGCCAGAGCACGTCACCATTCTGCCATTTATTTGTTGACGATGTAAAAAAAACAAAAAAAAAAAACAAAAACAAAAACTGTGATTTCAAATCTATATGTGCTGTAATATTTTCAAATTCACCCCAAACTTAACAAGTTAACAACCCATTCAGAAACGTACCGGTGTCAGGTTCACAGTCAGATTCCATTTCCTGGTTTGAGTGACACATTTAACCGGTGAGATGAGTGAAACCTGTACCTGACACACGAGTCCCATGGAAGACATAAAACACACCGATATCACATCATACTTCAACTACACATTAACATCATTAGCATTTTTGAGTAATGTTAAAAAAAAAAGCCTAAACTGTAAAATAAAACCGTGCTTCCGCTGGAGATCCTTATTAAATGTAATTATTATACCATTATAACATGGTGTTGAAATCTATGAAGTACCCGTCACTTAATTATTATATGAAAACAGAAATCCCTTTATATTTTCATTTTCATTTTAATACACAGAAAAAAAATCCAATTATTGAGCTTTTTTTTTTTTCAAGATTACAATTATATGGATTTAAAATGATGCAAAAATGTCTTAATTTAGTCAAATAATGACAAAAAGCACCCGCGTCACTGTAAAGCTGAGAAAATCTGAGGTTGGACTCCATTTTTATTATTTCTCTTCATTCTTTGTTGAACTCGGACAGGCCTGGTCTTTAGTGTTGTGAATTTCTTTACCACCCTGTGGAGAAAATGTTTAAATTATCAGCCTTTTCCATGTGGATTTACAGTCGATTTTCTGCTCCAAATGTAATGATCTAACACCAAGTGCTTGGAAATTTTAGGAAAACCTGAAATTCTGAATTTTTGTCATTTCAGTGTTTTAATGACAAGAGGTGTTTGAATATGTAAATAAAATATTTCTGACTTTCCCAGTACTTTAGATTTTATTGAACCTCATGACATTTCCAGTTTTTCCATGACCTCTGCACATGATAAAAGTCTTCAGTTTCTTCATTTTGTTTTGTAGATAATTTAATGGCCATTTTTAATATCAGATTCTATCAGACCTATTATAAAGTATTCTAACACTTTACAACTTTAATGAATTTCAAACAAAATGACCAACGTTAAACAGTTGTGATAAGTTTCTACAGACAGATAACATACGGTCTTGACAATTATTTCCACAACCTTAGGGGTCACTGTGACCATTCTTCCGATGATTGCCAAAAACTGCTTTAATTTCTAGGAAATTCTTGTACATTTTTTGCCTAATAACAGACAGCATCCTTACCGGTGCTGCTTTGTTGCACTTCATTCTTGCTGTGATACTACACATTTATTAGTAATAAAAATATTATTTTGGATCTTGTTTTGTATTACACAAGTCATAGTTCATTCATACCACTGAAAACATTTTGTTTGCTCATATTGTCAGACCATAATTTACCACACAATCATAATTTATTCAACCGTTACAGACAGAAATATATGAATATGATGAATGGCTCAGATGTTCTTCTACAGTGCCATCTATAAAGTACTGTATAAACAATCAACACAGGGCGTAGATTGTTTTTGACCATGTTTTATTTTTTTTTAGTACAGTACTGTTAAAAGTTAGTTTCAACATGTTCAATAGGGAGATGGATTTTCTTTCAGCTGAGGTCAACAGACAAAGCAAAGCTATAGAAGCAGTTGCCAAGGTTACCACAACTACAATTTTCAAAAGAAAAAAAAAAAAAGACAAACTAGAACTTGATTTAGAAATGTATGGTGCCACCATACCAAGAATTGTTTGTAAAGCCTTTCCATTATTAATTCACTTGATTTCCATGTTTATTTTATGCGAGACAAATCTTAATTATCTCTAGGTACTAACTGCACCTCACAAAAAAATAAAAATAAAGAATCAGATTTAAATGAAAGGAAAGCTTGTTTGTTTCATTCATATTCATTCTAACAGCGTCCTTTGCTTCAGAACTGCATTAATGTGATATCTGGATTATGGTTTAAGTCCTGAACGATGCTATGTGGGACTTACTGGGACCACTGGTGACGGTTTCTATTGAACTCACTGAGTGGGGAGGTGTAATTTGCCGACGATGCTCTTATAGGGCAGGGAGAGAACAGAAGGCACAACAGTAGTGCCTCCAAAGAAAAAGACACTGTGCGCCCGAGAGAGGGCATTTCTATCTGGAATGACAAATTACAACTGTAAGGAAGTGTGAAGGGCGTCGTTTCTTAAAAGTTTGCAATAAATAGTGGAAGTCGTTGGGCAAAAACAGTGATTTATGTAGACTCTCAAGACCGTCGAAATGGAAAAATAAGGTTGAATGTCTGTGTGGAAATGATCTCTTCTTGTTTGTGTTCGAGGTGACTGTCTTTATACCAGATCTTCATGCACCGACCAGTTTGCTAGATAAAAAGCTAACAAACTTCCTCACCACAAGCATGTTTGGAACAGAGTCAACAGCCAATCACATCACTTGGGTTTAATGTGTATTATGTACGTGCTGGTCTGCAACACTCCAGTTTTTTTTTAAATGAAGAGAAAAAAAAAACAATAGCGAGATAAAGACATGGCTGGGAATCCTTTTTCAGGTGATGTTTTTGCTTATTTTCTCTGCACCAGAAAACTCCTCCGGGTGAGAGTGGTTCAGTCCGGCTCTGCAGCAGCACTCTGGAACAGATGTACATGGATGATGCCGAAAAGAGGAAAATATGGGGGCTAGGGAATGATCTGAGAGCTGATGTCGAATGGGGGTCTTATCGATCCTGCCCACGCTTCTTCTGTAAAGTTTGGGACAATACACTTAAATTTTCTTGGTTCTCTGTAGATGCTGGGTGTATTGGGTGTGTATGTGTGTGCGTGTGTCAGTATGTACTGTATGTCTTTACGAGGGCTGTGAGCCCAGCAGTCTCTCGATAGCGGCATTGATGTCTCCTCCAGTAGCGATGAGGGCCTGCAGGTTGGCCTCACGGTTGATGAATCCCATAGCGTTCAGCTGGTCCAGCTGGGACTGGAACCGAACCTCTGGGGTCTGGCTCTGTGGAGGTGAATTTCACACCTTATTCATAAAAAACTCAACAAAAGGTAAATGGAAGATCTGACCATGCGTGTATATGTCTTTACCGTTGCACTTCCTCCTCCACCTCCTCCAGCAAACATCTGGAGCATCTGTTGCATCAGCTGCTGCTGGGCGGTACTTGTTCCTGCACTGCTGGGTGATGAGGCTGGGTTCTCTGTGGGCATGCCCCCTCCTGTGGGGATGCCAGGCACACCACCTGACATCAAACTGGACCAAAAGACAAATGGAGGAGGACAGAAATAAGAAACAAAGTTACATTACCATCTATTCTTACATACACCTCTCTCTGAAATCTGTTTGCCCACACTACCTTCTGTTCCATTTACACCTTGAACACACACTCCAGAGTATCATCTTCCTGAAAACAGATTTATAGAAACACCCCTGACCTTGTTTTAGTTTGTAAACTCAGAGTTGTGCTGTAATGTGGATGGACAGAAATGAAGACTTTAAGAGAGGATGAGACAGACGCCCGTTTGACTGCTTGTACAGGTCTTATCTGTCTTTGCCCAGTTCACCAAACCCCTTTCACATGACGCTTTATGGAACAAAAGAAGACATCAGTCTGGACAATTAGCTGATAATTCAACATGGACACTGTTGTCTCTGGTAACAGCTGCTTTTTCATCATGGTATTACTGACTACATTCACAGCAAGTACAGTCATGGTGGAGCAATTTGCAACAATCACCATGTCAAGCAACATTATGAGCTCATTCAGTCATCAGCCACTAACAGATACAACCATAACCTGGTTGTGACCCAGTAAAAACATTAGAATGCAGAACAAAACAACTGCACTGAGACCCTCTACAAGGGACAGTCCAAAACAAACTCTGGTCCGTTCATTTGTTGTTCATTTGTGGAGGGAACATAATATGACCTTTGTCCGACTCTACAACGAGGTGAACTTTGAAGTTTGAGCAAAATAGCTGCAGTAGCCAGGTATGCTTCACAGAAAACACACTGTTCATAATAGTAACCTGTGGCTGGAGAATGTTTCTCTCAATATGAACTTATCCTGAACAGATCTTTCTTCACGTATTCACTGTGTGTCTCCTGCCTCAGACCAGTCATTAGAGCAGAGAGCTGCATTTTGGCCAGCTTGGATTTTTATGTGTGAAAAGAAAAAAATTAATTAGGGACTCCAAGTTTACAAAGTTAAGTTTTTTGGACCAGAGCAAACAACCTGTAGGTGTGAAACCGCCGTTACCTGGGCATGAGGCCGGGAGCCTCTGTCTGCAGTGTTTGTAAGCCCTGCTGGATCTGCATTAGGGCTTGCATGGCTCGGGGATTGGTCATGACTGACAGGGCCTCTGGGTTCTGCATCTGCAACCAAAATGTAATCAATTAACTCACTCAACTCATTAGCAGTCCACATACTGAAACAATCATTCTGCAAAAATAAAGCTAGTGATTTTGACCTAAACTCTGTAACAAAACAAAACACCTTGAGCTGAACAAATACAAATCTAAACTGGTGTGGAGAAATGTGCTGCAGAGATCTATAATCAGTCATACAAATATGTTCAGTATGTGCAGATGCATATCTGCATAAAGTCTCAAAACTTTCACATCTCCTGTCACGAGGACATGACAGTTTTGTGTCTTTTTGCAAAGAGAGAGAAACACAAAAACCTTATACAGCTCTACTTTGACATGTGTTATACCTGTTGAAGAAAGATGGGCAGTTGAGCTCTGAACTGCTCCTGCAGCTGTGGGTTTCCAGCAAACAACGGGTTATTCATCAAAACCTGGTTAAGAAATATAAAAAAAATTAAGAAAGCAAGTCATTCCACATCTAGCTACTGTGGCACCACACTGTGGTAGTTAATTCATAAAGCATACTTCAACATAACTATCTACCAATGTAACAAACAGATAAATAAATAATAAAAGATTTAAGGTTCCTGTATTTCACAACTCTGGGTCTGATTTTGTAGTTGGGTCTTTCCATGAAACTGGGTTTATTTTGGTATCTGACACTTTGCCAGCTTTTTAGACCCAATAATAAGAGAAATGTAGACATATTTCCCCCCAGGATGTACCTAATGATGACCTCAGATAAATGCAAAAAAATTATACTCTTGCTTGAGCCATCCCAAAATTAATGAGTTTTTAATAAAATATTGGGGCAAAAATAGGACCAAAGTTGGTACAGAAAAAGCTACCTAGTTGTCAGTGCATTTTATCTTGAAAACATCACTTGAAATGGTCTTAGATACCGCTATAAATAAAGACAGTGTTAAATTTGACTATCCTCGACATTTTTCTAATCCAGACATGAGGGTTTTTCGTGAATCGGCAGTCTCATTCCAGGTTTCGTGCGTAACCCATCATGCCCATTCGCATTACGTGCAGAGCCTGTCCATTTAAACACAAGAAACTAGAATTTAAACAGATAAATCGCAAATGATTTTGCAACAGCGGTCATTTTTGTGAAACACTGCCTTGCATATTTACTTCGATTCCCAAAATGTACTTGTAAGAGAATAAAAAGATATTTGAAAAAATAGGAGCGCCTAATTTCTGTGTCCCTTTTCCCTTGGCTACGTCGGGGTAACCATCGCATGCAGAATCATCTGCGCTCTGCTGGAATACTGACTAGTCCTAATATCAGGGGAAAACACAGATATTACTGAGTTGTCTGTAATAGTGTGGGTATTGGGAAAAAAACCTGAAAGAAAAAGGCGGGGGACTTCATTATAGAAACCTGTGTTACATGTGGATTTTTGTATGTGCGCGTCAAATAAAAATGTGTTATATCTGAAAAATAGTTTCTCTTTAATCTCAGTAAATATTCATTTTTAAAATAGGCCCAAAGTGCTTCCAAACTTGCTTAACAACATTAGTCTACATCTTGTTTGAATTATTAGCCTCTCTGTCCTGCTTTTAGGTACCAGTTTCATAGGAGCACCCAGTTCCTCTAATGTTAAATTGTTCTGGTTTACCATGAACAAAACCAGGCCAGTCAGAGCTGTGTTGTTTATTCTTATAGTTTGCTTCAAATGCAAGTGAGCTTAACAAACACTCCCTCTGTTCCCTGTGACTGTGTGCTACATAACTTGGCCTACAACACTAATGCACTACAGACGTGGCTAGATCCTACACTTTACCATTCACCACAAACTGCAGGGTCTAAAATAATCAATAGATTCCATATGAGTGTGCAGGATCAGAAACACAAAGAGAGCAGGCATATGATCTGGAGTTTTCAAGGTGTGTGGTAATGTGATTGTATCTGTGTGTTCCCTCTACATAGTGGGTGAAGATGTCTTTCTGTTACACACCTGGGAGGCCAACTCTGGGTTTTGAGCCAGTGACTGCATCATATTGCGCATGTAGGGAGCAGAAAGCATGTTTTGCATCAGCTGGGGGTTTTCAGAGATCTGCTGCATTAGGCTCTGCATCCCAGGACTGTTAAACATCCCTGCAAAAACATAGTCAGGAGTAAATGTATCTGTGAGTGAGTAAATAACTGAATACCTTACATGCTTGCACAGTATTTATTTTGACGAACCATTTCCCAGACTGCCAGGGTTGATGCCCAGAGGGTTGGACACACTGGGGTTGGTGCCGCCAGTGGTACTAGTACTTCCTGTGGTGCCTCCACCCTCCGCTGGGTTTGAAGAGTTTGGTGGCCCCCATGGGTTGGGAAGGGGCTCACGGTTCTCTGTCCGTGATGGCTGGGCGCCAGAGTCAGAGCCTCCACCTAGAGCTGAGAATGGGTTGCTACCAAACTACAGACGTAAACAAGACACATGTAAAAGCAACAATGTTACAATAATCTCAGTCACATATTAATATTTCACCATCGAGCCACATCATACTAGAAAGCACCGTCAGAACAAAGGTTAGAAGGTGTGTAACAGTGAAGCCTGAACCAGACTAAGACAACCTACAAAAATGTGGGTTCAATTTTAAACAACCCTTGCAGCTACCTGTTCCCTCGCAGCGCTGAACATGGGTTCCTGGATGTCTGTGTACATCCTGCGTAATGCATTGTAACCTCCTGGGATGCTCTCCAAGTTGCTCAGAGCTCTGTCCTGGTTCCGCATCATTTCCTGCATCATGGCTGGGTTTCTGGCTAACTCCATGGTCTAAAAGGTGCAATAAATGGAGACAGGAGGTAAGTCAAGTGACACTGGAAAGATCCTAAATTAGAGGTGTGGAATTTTATCCAATGTGATGTAACACAATTAGGGATGCATGGTAATAAATAACCAATAACCGATAACTTCCTGCTTCTCGTAATCAATACTGATAAGAAACAACAATAGTTCCCATTCTTCAAATTCTTTTCTTATTATTTCAAATCAGTGGTAAAACTCAGTTTCTGGTAAAATAAAGGCTTATACAAAACCAAAAGCCTGTGGCTGCTTGAAATGGATTTCCAAGGGTTTTCAGTTACTTACTATTTATGTTCACATACATAATTTGGTGAAGATCGACCGCTGTTTTCAGACATAAAGCTACGTTAAACTTTTTCTCTATAATGTGCGTCTATGGAGAGGAAAAGGCTTAATGTGGACAACATCCATAAAATTGGGGTTGTCGTGATTTTTGCAGAGATGAAAGTGGGCATGACTAGAGATGTCCCCATGAACTTTGGTGATGATTGATCACTGTTCTCGAGCATTAAACTATGCTAAGTTTTTTTTACATTAAGCGTTTTAGAAGGTCCCTCTTCTACTGCTGCTGCCGGACCAAAACAGCGGCCACAACCACTTGATCTTCCTCTTCGTCTCGCAGCTGTAACAGAGAGTAAGTAACTGAAAACCCTTTTAGTTACAAACAATGTACTGATCCAGACCTCTTCTACGTCCTGGTTTTTATAGTGGTTGGCATGGCAACAGCGTACACTGTGTACTAGTGAAATGTGCGAAATCTAAGCAATTTAGATTTATTATTATGGGTTCTATTTATCAGTGAAAACTGACAGAATTATCTGAATGACGTCATTTATTTCAATATCGTACTAATAATTATCAGTGCCGATAGTCATTGTGTATCCCTAAACACAATGCAACGTAATGCACTTCTGGTAGAATCCTGTCTCAAAGGTTTATATTTCCCCTCCCTAACACAAACTCCACTTAAAAGCAACTACTCTGGGAATAGTTAGGAGAAATGCTGGTAACATATTTTCTGTTTTTTGCCACTTCATCAATACTAAAAATGAACATGTTGGCTATTACTATGTTTTTTCACAATTTAAGATACTATAAACTGTTAAAAACTATAAAAAAAATATGAAAACTCAGCAGTTAATAGTGTAGTGTTTCCCATTAGTAATAGTGATAAATGTGGCACAGCACCATTGTCTATTTTGCTCTACTGTGGTCTTACAATGACCTGAAAACATTGTGGCAAGCAGAGTCTCACTTCACCATGGTGTCAAAATAATTTTGGGATGAATTTGGAGCATTCTATTGATTATAATGGATGGCTACGATTGCATTGATATTGTTCATCTTTGGAAAAAGATAAACATTATTTCCACAAACAAATCTGACATCAGATAATTATCAAATAAGTGATGAAGCCTCTGCCCCTGTCTGTGTGTATATTACAGTGTCATAAACAGGTCAGTGCTTACTTTAATTCTGCTTAGACTCTTGCTGCAGCAATGTAGCTCAGCACAGAAGGTCCGTTTTACAAAGCGAAAAATAATCTCAGAATTGAGAACTTGGTAGAGTAAAAAGTCAAACAGACATAGCACAATATTAGCCATGAAATGAACCACAACTTCAAAACAGCACATCCAGGCAGAAGTGAAAGTTAATTACCAAGGTAACAGGATGGTTGTGCTTGTCTGTTATTGTGCCTGTGTAAAATTATAAGTACCTCAATAGTGAAATGTAATAATTTCACAATTTCAGGCATATTATTATACAAAACAAAGAGAGTGCAAAGTGCTGCACGTATGCCCTATATATGCCAGGACTCTAGGAAACACTGGAGTAGAAGTTCAAACTTCAGCAAAGGAAAAGCTGCACCGTTTCATTTCATGCATTCAATTCTGAATTGACAGGTTTACAGAATGTTGTAGAAAATTTTCAGTTGTCTTATCAGAAATTGCCTTATATACAGCTGGAACTGGTAGTCATATAACAGCAATTAGCTGCATACCAGTCAATCACACTTAAAAAAAAAAAAAAAAAAAAGAACATACATACATGCATACAATTTTTGGTAATCAAAAGGTTCAGGGCTCACTGTAGTACATTTCCTTTACCTGTCTCATGAGCTCAGGGTTGTTAAGCATGTGGGAAATCTCAGGGTTGCGTTCCATTAGCTGCTGCATCTGCGGGTTAGCCATAATCATCTGTCTCATTAAGTCTGGGTTGGACATCATGTTCTGCACCAGCGGGTTCTCCATGATCTGAGAAAGCATCTCCGGGTTGGACATTAGCTGCCTCTGCATCTGTTGCTGCAGCTCCATGAAGTTAGCCGAGCCCATGCCCAGTCCAGCCAGACCAGCAAGGTCTCCAAATCCGGCTGAAGTAAAAAAAAAGATGGTAGGTCATTTCAGCATAGTTTATGTAATGTTTAATCATTAAAGGCTGTCTGAATGCAAAAGGTCACACACAGGTGGACACACACAGGTGGACTCACTCAGTATGTTGGGTGTCTGTGTGGGCGGCGGAGCAGAGCCAGTAGATCCTGCTGTGGAGGAGGGATTGGTTCCTGGACTAGAAGTGGAGGTACTGCCTGCTTGAGTTGAGGATGAACTAGAAGATGCTGAGGTGCTACCACCATCACCTGCCCTACAGGAAATAATTTGAGGTATACAAGAAACTTCAGCTACCACTGTATGTACACACTCAATGAACATAAATAAATAAAGGCGCACTGAATTTGACTTTATATTAGAAAGTGAATTCCCTTCAGGCTTGCAGTGAATATTTCACTCTGATCATCATGTTTTGGATAACTGTGCAGCCTTACTTGTGTGCTGTCTTTATGACTAGGTGAACTGTCAGGCCATCCTTGATGCCATGTTGGCTGAGGCTGTCACCGTCCTTCAAGATCTTCCCTGCGAAAATCAGAACCAACTGGTCCTGTTTGGCTTTGAACCGCCGTGAGATCTCTTCTTTAAACTAAAAGAAAGGGAAAACAATATAAGTGAAAAAGCAAACCAGTAACACTGAGTATGAAAAGAAAGTGGTTACAAACCTGTAATGTTACTGTAATCTGTCTCTGTTGCAACCTTCATGCTTAAAGATCTCATTTCCAAGAAAGTCCTCTGTTTTTATTCTATTAAGCAGTGGTCCAAATGCTCCAAATCTGCCAAATGTATGTTACCCTTTGAATATTTGAGTGGGGCCTTACTTACAGGTTCATCATAAAGGAATTGTTCACTAATGACATGTGTTTTCTTTTTGTTAATACTGTGTTAGTATGGCCATAGAAAATTTCACTCACTGTTACAATTGACAAGAACTCGACAGACATTTTTGTCAGATGAATTAATAGCACAAACGATCAGTGTCGACTGCATGCAGAAGTCAAACAGCAAAACATCTGCAATCACAATGTCAGCCAGTGCAATTATACAAGTGCAAAAGGCTGCAATTTAAAGGTCCACTCTGTGTAGGGTGACATTTTGGACTCAGTAACACTGCTGTAGAGTATAACACATGCATGACATAGTTAGTCTGAGATGCAAAAAATGATCAGTATTCTGTGCATTTTCCTGGACAACCATGCAAGCAGTCTAAAATTGCAATACCATCCGCAGGAATAGCATTATGACTTTTTCCTCCACATCAGGCTGCTCTACATAACACTGATGCAAGTCAGCTACATTCATGATGTTAGTTGGACAGGAGAAAACAGGTCAATTAAACAATAAGAGTAGTGGTCTCATGAAAACATAAAATATAAGATAAACACAATATAAAACAAAAACTATAAAACACAAGACACTATATCAGACTGCCACCTTCTAAATTAAGTTCTGTTCACCGATAATCATTATTATCTATATAAACTATATAAACACACAGATAAAGCTAAACATGCCGTACTTTCTATCTTGCTACCTGGATGCACTGACACTCGTCGTCATACCAACAGTATCACAGAGGATATTTTATTCCCTAGAAAGCTGAATGACTCAGTGGCAGCACTGAGAATGTTCTAGAGGGGAAGCTTTACCTTTAACTATAACTGTTTAACTGAAAAGGTACATGAGAGTACCACAGAAATTAATCCATCCAAGCCTGCTTCCATAGTTCTATCAGACCGTTATTACTCACTGAAATAGGAAGAGTAAAACGCTGACACTTGTTTAGCTACATAGTTAGCTAACGATGGCTCAGCTCGTAGTCTGAGTTAGCTACCGAGCTAACGGTTAGCGTTAGCTACGTAGCCAGTTAGCCACTTTAATATAAACATGTTTATATCTCTCTACTGGATATAAACAACGTCAATAAGAGTCAGAAGTTATTAACCCAAGTAGTAATACTTTCAATACAAGCAGCCACTGTAATTTCATATACTTCGAGTAAGCCGGTAATAGTGACGACAAATGCTAACAGAGCTAACTAGCCTCCTAGCTGAAGTTGTGGGCAGGGGCATGACGTTAGAGCACGGCGCTGAGCCGCACCAGCCGAATCAACAAACCTGAGTGACGGAGGCATCTTCAGCGATGGCGATTTCTTCCTTATCTTTAGGGGTTTTTACTGTGACCTTGATAATAGTTCCCTCCGAAGCCTCAGGTTTATTATTGTTATTACCAGGATCTGCAGCGCCTTGGTCAGCCATCTTTACTCCGCCGATGGAACAGCTCGGGTCTAGCGTCAGCTTCCGGGTCATCAGAGGTCAAACCTCTTTCCAGAACAAATGTCAGGATTTCCCCAGGTTCTCATTTATACGACTGAAAGCACTAGTTTCGTAGCTCTTCCGTGTAGTGTACGGTTGGGTTAATGTTTTTGAGTATTATTACTTGAATAACCTAGGTTGTGCAGAGTATACCTCTAAATGTTTTAATGTAAATGAGGTGTCAATGTAGGACTACAACACAAATGCACCGACATTAATTTATTCCAATAGTAGAAGGACACAATGGAGGTTAAAGCTACAAACCTACAAAAATGAAAGCCAAAATAATAGACTACCTTCAAAAGTTCAATTATCATATTATTGTACAACTTTTTTGTAATATTTTATTTTTGATTTTTCATAGGACAACAATACAGTTACATATTTGCAAAACAACACGACCTCACCGACCCACATCAACAGGGCCAGAGACAACAGACACCCAGACAGACACACACAAAAAAAATAAAATAAAAAAAAAACATATTATTGTACATCTAATAGCTTATCATTGATAGATTGTTAATTCAGCAAAACACAGTAATTGTATTTTAAAAGATCCATTTCCATTCATACTGAATCATAATTCAGCACGTCACTCATACACGGTATAGTTCGTCAGAGTCCTTTAGTTTGATTTCTTCATTTCAATAGCCTATTCATGTTTTTCATGTAGTGTGTGCATATACTTTAATCTCAATGGAAAATCAGTTTATTGCACAAGATACATCTGTATTTCTACAACAGTGAGGCACAACAGTAAAAATAGCTATTATACATAAATACAAAAACACATCCAAGGTCCCAGATACAAATATGACGATAAATACATAGTTTAAAACCCCATCTCTCCATTCCCACTCCATATCACACTCTGATAAAGCATACGTGTACTGCCCCATTCAATCACCAAACTGCCCCATTGATAAAACATGATCTACAATAAAACTCAGGGTGATATAAGTATAAAATGTTGTGTGCATGTCTGATTAATCTTGTTGATACAAGTCTGATATCAGTTTCAAGGTTTACTCAGATTAAGATTCAAGATAGCTCATTCTTAATTCAACATTTAAGTACACTTTACACTGTGACTTTTCTGACTTGTGGGCATAAAGATAAAGTGTACACTACTAGGTGTCATTATTGGTCCTTGGTTATTAAGAAATACTCTGAGGTCCTTGAATCTAAGTCTGGATGTTTTTATGGTCTGGTTCTTGTGTGTTGTATAGTAACTAGATGATGTTGCTGAAGATGTTGTACTGATTTATTTTAATAATATGATTTAATGTACACAGGGGGAAGTGGCTTGTATATTACTCAGACAAAGGTCCCTTTCATAGAAGGATATGTTTATTATTTAATGGATATGAATTTATGCCACAACAGCTTGTTGCTATGAACCTTTATGCAAAAACAATTTTGGGGTTGTTTTGGAAAGGATAAAATAAAAATAAATAAATAAAAGCATACAAAATGCTGTATGTTAGGGGGAAAAGTGTTTTAGGGGTCATGTTGTGGTGATTTGGACCACATGGAGATTGGCCGGAGTAGGCAGGGTAAGCTGTTCTTGCTCATCAAATTTTCCTGCAATTTTTTTAAAGAATGTCATTTCTGAGTGTATTTATAGGCCCTTACTTTAACAGTTTTTGTATGTTTCCAGTGGCTAAAAGACTGAGCTATAATCCTACACATGGTTACACCAAAATGTATGCAGTAGAATAAAAGAACCAACAAACACTCTCATTATCTCAAACTCTCCAGTTCCTGTTGTGCCTTTACATTTGAGAGAGCATGATTAACTGATAGTGATAGAACATTTTACAAACTATCAGTATAACAAGGCTGAACTTAACACTGATAGCAGCTAATAGCTAATATAAGGTTTCTTATCTGGTTAGTTAACAGAATAGAATAGGTCAATTAGAATCACTTTGATTATTGACAGTTACTGTACTTTGATGTTCACTTGCAGATTTATCATTTATTATCATATTAAAGTTTAATGATAGATTTAGTAGATTTCGTAGATCACAAGATAGATTAAGTTTAATGATGATTTAGTGATACATAAGAATTTACATATTGATTTATTCATTTAGTATTTTTATTTCTTTGATGGAGTGGGTCAATTCAGCAATTATGTAATTTCCAATGAAGCTAAGAATAGGAGGATTTTATCCAATGCATTATTATTATATAAGTCTTTAAAAATTACAATATTATTTGATCTTTTCTTTGAAATGACACATACTGATATATAAATGCTGACTCTCAATCGTCATATTTATTTCATGTCATAGTACATGCTAACATGCTGCATTTTTGAATAGTTCTCTAAAGGCTGCCTAGACGAAGAGGTACAGGTTGAATAAATACAACAATATTTGAATCCTAGATAAGAAAATCATCCAGTAAAAGACAAATAGAGACTCTGGCTGTATAGAGCGCTCCCTCTATATGTGTCCCTCCATGCAGCCACAGTGTGACCACAGTGAAAGAAAAGTGTCTATTTCAGCACGTTGCATTGAAACAGACAGTCCTGCATACCTATGCATATCCCCAGTTCTAGAGCAGGCCATTTACAAACAAACAAAACCCCCCAAAAAAAGAAACATAGACCACCAGCCAGTCTCTAAGGCTAGACAAGCACACACACACACACACACACACACACACACACACACACACACACACACACACACACACACATGTACTGTGGTCCATGTGCTGTTTCATTCAAGTGCATCCTACACAGGGAGACCAATTGCTGCAAAGGATTTTGCTTTGATCGACAGAAAAAACTACAGAACAACTTTTCAGTGTTAATACTGTCTCTCTCTCTCTCTCTCTCTCTCTCTCTCTCTCTCTCTTTCTCTCTCTCTCTCTCTCTCCCCCAAGTGAGCAACAGCTCTCTCTCTCTCTCTCTCTCTCTCTCTCTCTCTCTCTCTTTCCACTACACCCGTCTGTATCTTTACCTCAGAAAGGTGGGCAGAAGAGAGGGTGCTTTTCCAGAAACAAGGTAAGGGAGCGAATTTCACTGTGGGGTTTTTTTGTGTGTGTGTGAGACCAGGGGTATTCGAATGCAATAAATTGACATTTACTGTATGATGACTGTGATTGGACACGGCTGGCAGAATCAGATAAAACCTCGTTACAAACACAGATCAGACATGTGGGGGATTGGGAAGACAAAACTACCACACACTGTAACACTATAACAAAGACTTTTACTCACATATTGTTCAATAACTAGTGATGATTCCACTAAAGAAGAGGTAAATATATATTATCTGAAACATTTTTGATGTAAAATGCTATAAGTAGTTACAATATGTAGACTGTCAGATGGAGTGAAATTGAGTCTGATGCTTTATATGTTCATTCTTCTTCATTAACAGGTACAGCTTTGGAAATAATTCTTGCTCCACTGCGATAAAGTAATGTAAAGTGACTTGTAAAGCTATCAGTGTTTTTCTTCTGTGCAAATTTGAGGTAAAAAATCTGGCAAAAGAGACTTGAAATGTTTACTTTACATATTTAATGAAGGAATAGGCTCTTGATAATAAAATATGATTGTTACAGGTGGTCTGATAATTATTTCCAAAGGTGTACATTGCATTTTAAGCTGCAACAGAACAGAAACTTCATTTGTTTTTCACATATTGACCCGTTTCATTTGCAGGTCTGATGTAATACCTAATAATAATAATAATAATCTAATAATAATTTGAAATGTGTGTGGCTTGACTCAGACTGCTGTGAGTCTGTGAGCTTATGCATTCTTTTTAAAATGTAAAAACTATGAAAAAATAATTGTCTCTGATTTATCTTTGCTTGAAACAGTTGCTCTGCAGTGGGCCCATTATCTCAGCTCAAGATGTACAGCTTCATGGGAGGGGGCCTGTTCTGTGCTATCGTGGGAAACATCCTGCTGGTGGTCTCCACTGCAACCGACTACTGGATGCAGTACCGTCTCTCTGGAAACTATGCCCACCAGGGTCTCTGGAGGTACTGCATGTCCAATAAGTGCTACATGCAGACTGACAGCATAGGTAAGATGTGTTCAGTGTGAACACAAATGAACACAAGCCATAACCAAATGTTTTGTACCAACACATTAAAAAGTGAGAAAGGGGTGAATTAAGATTTAGTCGATAAAAAAAACACAACATTTACTGAGTTTATCAGATTGATAGTAATGAATTAAAATTAAGTAAATGTAAATCATTTATTGATTATGTTTTAAGCAGATTCAATGCCTGCTCTAATACTGAGAAGACATTAATAATGAAAGAATGAGGAAATCATTATAAATTTCCATCTGATTTTGTTGCTTTTTTTGAAGTAATATTTGATGATAAAGTTTGACACTGATTAAAAACCTGTAACACATGATTTCGATGCATTGTACATTCATACAAGTTACGTAAATCTTATGAGCAGTGAGACATGTTATTGACTACAGTGGAAATTAATAAATTATGGCAGAAAGGTGGCATGTAATATTGACTAAAATATGAATAGATTCATATTCCTTGTAAAGTGATTAAAATGTCATTAAACTGTTTCAGTAAATCTAGCTCAGTATTATTCAGAGTTTTAGCAGTTCTAAATTGTGTACATTTTTGTGAAATATTTAGTAAATTTAATCAGTTTTTGACAAAGGTTTCACACATTTTAATGGATTTTTTTTGTGAAATTTCTTTCTTTCTGTATAAGTAAAAGAGTTAATTATCTTTAAATCCACTTACATAAGAGTACATGTCACTTTCTTTACATAACCATTGACCCGTATTTTGTCCAATGCAAGGGACAATGTTTTAAATTCTAGACTCAACCTTAAACCATACATGACCTGCTGCTTCATTTTAACACTCCTTATGAACATTATCATCATAATATAATAATATATGTATAAATATGGCTAATGCGAGAGACTAAAAAACTGACACTGATTACCGTCTAATAGCTGTAGTTGGTCCATATTCTAGCCCTCCTCCTTTCCAGAGGGTTATCAACAGTTTCAAGACTAATTTTATTTGCCAGTTAGTAAAGAATAGATCAATATTACACCTGGGAAAGTTCCTGAGATGAAAACTGAAAACCTGCTTGTGACAGGTGCATTGGGAAAAAGCTCATCCTGAAAATAATGACAAATTAAAAAAAAAAAAAAAAACAGGGAAAAAATACCAGATGAAATATGCAACAAAATGTGGGGGTTTTGTGTTTTGAAGGGAAACAGTGTAAAATGTGAAAATCCCTGAGAGAAAATTATAAAACCTTCTGATTGTTAGTGTTAGTGACATACAAAATATTAATTGTAAAAATATTAATTAGAATGTATTTTTTAAAAGTTAATTAAATATGCTCAGTGCAATTAAAATATATAGTTATCAGAGACTGATTCAAATTTGTTGAATATTTGTGAAAAATACGATTAGCTCTACAGATTTTTTAAAAATCAAAATCTCTTTAGATTTTAGATTCATTAAAGTTCCACATACAATTTCTTCACTCAGTTAAATAATTTTAGTACATTTTGGCCATTCCTGAGACACTACCGCTCACTGTTCCTCATATGTTACATGCTAATGCTAATGCTAGGTGCCGTGCATGTATTAGGGTGGGTAAACCTAAAATCTAACCTTGACCTTTATTTTTCAAGACATTTGCATCTACTCAATCATAATAATGGTCATTTTGTTGCTGTTTATTTCCACTCAACTCCATAACATCTCTCAAAATTTACAGGAGTAATATTTATGGTATGAATAGCTTATGTAGCTCATACATATAATAGGCTAAATGAATACAAAGCATAGAAACTATGCACCAGACATTTTTTTTACAGCAACAACTTTTGATGATCAGTCATTAAAGTTGATTTATTTTATTAATTCACCCCAGTCTCACTCTTTGCATTGAATGTCACTACTAGTCAAAGATCATTATGTATTTGTGAAGGTATTTTTATGCTAATTTTTGTTTTTCTTTGTTTTTTGATGATTGTTTTCCCCTCCAGCGTACTGGAACGCCACCAGGGCCTTCATGATCCTTTCAGGGATGTCGTGCTTCGCGGGCATCATCGCCGGTATCATGTCCTTCTCCCATTTCTCCTCCTTCGAAAGGTTCAACCGCTCCTTTGCTGCAGGAATCATGTTCTTCGTCTCCAGTGAGTCTTCTGTTGTGCAGAGATGATCCTCTTACATATGAAGTAGATCATATAATGACTGATATAAACCCCATCCTGTCATCTTCAGCATTCTTTGTTCTGCTGGGTATGGCCATCTATACTGGAGTGACCATCAACTTCCTGGGACGCCGCTTTGGTGACTGGCGCTTCTCCTGGTCATACATACTGGGCTGGGTGGCCATGCTTATGACCTTCTTTGCAGGTGAGGGGCCACCCTTAACTCTGGGCCCTTTTAGTCAAGTCAGTTTAATGTGTACAGTCCAAATCACCCTCTACAATCTATGCACCACACTCAAGATTAAACCAACCAACATGGAGGTGTCAAAAACTGCATTTCTTTAAGTTCTAGAACCGAATCAGACCACAGACCCACATGTTATAATCAACTGTAACTATAACTAACTTTACAGGAGAAATGATCATATTTACAGCCTGACCTTTTTGGTTACTTACCACATTTGTTACAACTGTAAAATCGCTGGAAATAGTAAAAACAGGTAAAAAAAAATACATAAATAAATAAATAGTAATCCATATTTAAACCAATATGGTGGCTGTCTTTCTGGGTTCAGGGTGCATTCTTGGGCATCTGGACCTGATACATTTATCTTGTGTAGTCAGCCAAGAAAGAAACTACAATGACAGATGTCATTATTAAATGGAAGGAATATATGACATCAAGTACAACCTTTCAGACTGCAATAATCACCTTTCATTTTGTTCAATGTTTAATGAATCCAATTTGGACCAGAGTTTTATGAAACTCTGTACTCTAGTACTGAGATTTTCATTATGTTTTTTTTTTTTTTTGGTCTTCCAAGTGTTGTTTTTAATTTCACTTTACAAATGCTAAATTTTTTTATTTTTATTTTGACTAATTGACTACTCTTAGTACAGTTTTCCAGTAATAGTTTAGTTTTTTTCTGGTGCTATGATAAAAGGCATGATTCGTAGACTAATATAATTTATAAAACCACATCCTGTATTGTGTAAATCCATTTTTCTTGTATACTTTGTACCATAAAAACTGAAGTTCTATTTTATTTCATTTTCCATTTTTTTCTGCTGATAATTCTTTTCACTGCTGATTTTACCTTTACTCTTAATTTCCTATAACTAAGTCTTAGGACAACTAAAAGTAATAAACCACTTCCTGCTATATGATTTGTTGTATTATTTTTCATTTATCCCCATGTACATGTCTTCTCTGTGTTGCAGGTATTTTCTACATATGTGCCTACAGAATGTGCGAGTGCAGGAGAGGAACTGGTCCACGCTAGAGGGAGACATAAAGCTTCTATGACAAAAAAGAAAAGAGGACAATGCCACTTTGCATATAGAGGACAAACGTTGACTGATCTACTGAAGAGATGACGTCAGACCCAGTCCCTCAAGGCCCACCACGGTCCACCATGTTATCACCTTTAGGATGTACTCTAGTATATTC
Organism: Apogon talboti; assembly: GCA_037367365.1. Lineage (NCBI taxonomy): Eukaryota > Metazoa > Chordata > Actinopteri > Kurtiformes > Apogonidae > Apogon > Apogon talboti. The sequence continues at coordinate 5,881,423 of JAPQRQ010000003.1, forward strand.
ATTTATTTAACTTTCTTTATTAGATGACCTTAGAAACCTTTATTTAGCACATTCAATAAAGTTAGTAAAGTACTCTGTGTGGTTTTTTTTCTGCCAGAAGGTGGCAGCACTTGACAAATGTACAAAATAAAAGCACTTGCATTCACTTACAATGGGAGGCAGGATTTGCATGAATTATGATCAAATACCTGATGAGATTTCAGGCTGTTGATACATAAAAAAGCTCTAATCCTTCAACTTTCACTTTAACACACAACAGCAAACAATATGCATTTGTTCCCTTCAGGAAAGGCTTAGTAGTAATATGAGGAATACACTGTCATGTTCAAATATTTGTCTACACAGTTAAGAACATACTGTACATACATCAAAGTTAAATCAGGATTCCCCTTAAGGGTATTTGATTTGGCACTAATTTAGGACTTCACATGAGGGCTCTCCAAAGCCTAAATATGTTTTTATTATCGACTGTTGTTAAAGGAAAAATGCTTCGCCCCTGGCAACAGCCATGATCCTCCACAACATGTTTATTGAAGATCTCTGAGAACGCTCACTTAAAAAACAGTACATGGAAAAGCAGAGGCTGAAGTCTGTGTGTTACATCTGTATATGTGTGTGTGTGTGTGTGTGTGTGTGTGTGTGTGTGTGTGTGTGTGTGTGTGTGTGTGTGTGTGTGTGTG